>JAQMRL010000007.1:22899720-23082220 GCA_035578175.1 Catonia carolina
CACATATCAGAGTGCGTAAAACATTGTTATGTTTTTAGCTCTGCCGTACATCATTTCAAATAAGAATAGGAAAAAGTGTCTTCATTTTATAATTTACTTTCTCCCAATCTGTCCTAGTAGGCCTTCAGAACGAAAAGTATGGTGATAGAAAACATTTTCTGTACTCGGATCAACTCATCTTCGTGTATCGTTAAGAAACAAAAAGTAATTTAGATAAGGGTCTTGTGATAATAAGAGAAAATTATAAAAAAACCTAAATCAACAATTTTATTTATTTTATGTTTTTTCAAAAATATATTCACCAACAAAATAATACATACTTTGTTTTGTGATATTACAATAACAATATGATACAAAAATATCTGGTGTGAAACACTGACACAACTTTCTCTTGGCAATGAAAATAATTAACAATAAACCTAACAATAGTAATAAAATATTAGAAATAAACAAAAAACTAACCTCAATAGACATAACCTTATTTTAATCATGAGTGAAAGACGCAAAATGAAAATCGCCCTGTTAGGCTTAAAAATATGGAAAATCACTTTTTCACGCTAAACTAGGCACTGTAGAAAAAAATGCTCTAAATAAAATTTGTAGATCTTTTAATTTTCTATAAACTTTATTATATACACTTTTGTCGTAAAATGCATACTAAGGCCGAAATCGTTAAGAAATCATTTTTTCACACGTTTTCGTAAGAAAAAACAGAAAATCGCTAATTACCGCTAAACTAAGCGTTATACAAAAACATTTAAGAAATAAAAGTTGTAGGACTTTGAATTCTCTACAAATTTTATTATATACATTTTTGCGCTGAAATGCATAATAACGCCGCAATCTCAAAAAAACAATTTCATTACGTAAAAACAGCCTCACCAAGAATTACAGCAAACATGGCGCCTACCTTATCTTGTAGAGAATAAAAAATTAAATAAACCAGGCGATTTTTAAAAAAAATCGTAGGACCAGTTTTTGAGAAAATCCCAAAAAGGTGAAAAATGAAACGAATAAACTACTACTTCTGGTTAACCGATTTTGATGAAAATGTTTGTGTCGGGTCCGGTAGTGGTATGTAGCTTAAGTTCTAAGTTTCAACTTTGTACGATGGTCCGTTCTTGAGATATTCTGTTCGCACACACATACACACACACACACACACACAGACCCATCGCTAAAAACATGTTTCTTGAGTTCAGGGGGTCTGAAAACGTGTAGATCCGGTGAAAACTCGATTTTGAAAAATCGACATAAAAACAATACTTTCCTTCCTATACTATATTCATATAGGCAAGAGAAAGTAAAAAAATCAAAATTTGATGAGTAAAATAAAATAGGTTATGTTATTGTTTTAAAAATATTCAAAATTCGCTAAAAGTTCATATTTTAAGTTTTTTATTTTCTTGGTCGCTACAATACCTTGTTACTTTCTCTTGCCTATATGAATATAAAATAGGAAGGAAAGTATTGTTTTCATGTCGATTTTTCGAAATCGAGTTTTCACCGGATCTATACGTTTTCAGACCCCCTGAACCCAAAAACACATGTTTTTAGCGATTGGTTTGTGTGTGTGTCTGTGTGTGTGTGTATACAAAATATCTCAAGAACGGAACGTCGTACGAGCTTGAAACGTAAAAGTTAAGTTACATACCACTACCGGACCCGACACCAACATTTTCATCAAAATCGGTCAACCGGAAGTAGTAGTTTATTCGTGTCAGTTTTCACTTTTTTGTGATTTTCTCAAAAACTAATCCTACGATTTTTTTAAAAATCGCCTGGTTTATTTAATTTTTTATTCTCTACAAGATAAGGTAAGCGTCATGTTTGCTGAAATTCTAGGTGAGGCTGTTTTTACGTAAAAACAAAGTTTTTTAAGATTACGGCTTTAATATGCATTTTAGCTCAAAAAATCTATATAATAAAAGTTGTAGAAAATTTAAAATTCTACAACTTTTGTTTATAACATTTTTTTGTATAACGCTTAGTTTAGCGGTAATTTGCGATTTTCTGTTTTTTCTCACGAAAGCGTGAGAAAAATCGATTTTTTTTAACATTTCGGCCTTAGTATGCATTTTACGACAAAAGTGTATATAATTAAATTTATAGGAAATTAAAAGATCAACAACTTTTATTTATAGCATTTTTCTCTACAGAGCCTAGTTTAGAGAGAAAGAGTGATTTTCCGTATTTCTAAGCCAAACTGAGGTTGATATTCATTTTGCATCATTCACTCATGATTAAAATAAGGTTATGTTTTTGAGGTTAGTTTTTTGTTTATTTCTAATATTTTATTAATAATGTTAGGTTTATTGTTAATTATTTTCACTGGCAAGAGAAAGTTGTGTGAGTGTTTCACACCAGATTTTTTTTGTAAGGATTATCATTCAGTTCTCTTTAACTTTCCTTCCTCGTAACTAATGTTGTAACTCTACTATCTTCAGGTCTATTACCTTGTTACTATCGAATTATTTTACCCTGCTCTCATTTTAATTACTGTTTTTTACTTTATCTTGCCTATATGAATATGTTGTTGTTGTTTAGGTCAACAGCCGAAAGGCTGGTTTGAACCTCTAGAGGTTTTACTAAGTAAAACGAGGAGTGAGGTGGTTTACCATGGCCTTCCTCACTGAGTGGAAAAGTACGCTTATCAGCATGCCGGGCCCTCTGAAAAGCACATATTTTCCACTCTGTAAATGACAACTTCACTTCATTCACCCCAGGGTCTGGCTGTACAATGAAATTCATTACTTTCAGAGAAGATAACTCTGATTAGTGTCTTTTACACCTCTACCTCTTCTGTTCTTAAATGATTCAGTCATTTAATTGACTGACCATGTGATAAGAAACAGAACTATTTATTTTAGCCCTGCAATGAACAGATTGAGTGTAAATAATTTGACACTCCACCTGTCTGTTATGGGCAGTCTATATGAATATATAGAAAGGAAAGTATTGTTTTCATGTCGATTTTTCGAACTCGAGTTTTCACTGGATCTACACGTTTTCAGACCCCCTGAACCCAAAAAATATGTTTTTTAGCGATTAGTCTCTGTATGTGTCTGTGTGTCTGTTGTGTGTGTAAACCGAATATCTCAAGAATGGAACATCGTACGAACTTGAAACTTTAAACTTAAGTTAGGCACCACTACCGGACCTGATACAAACATTTTCATCAAAATCGGTCCACTGGAAGTAGTAGTTTATTCGTGTAATTTTTCACTTATTTGTAATTTTCTCAGCAACTGGTCCTACGATTTTTTTTTAAATCGCCACGTTTACTAATTTTTTTATGCTTTACAAGATAGGGTAGGCGTCATGTCTGCTGAAATTCTTGGAGAGGCTGTTTTCACGTAAAAAAATTGTTTTTTAAGATTGCGGCTTTATTATGCATTTTAGCGCAAAAATGTATAATAAAGTTGTAGACAATTTAAAATCATACATTTTTTATTTGAAACATTTTTTTAACGCTTAGTTTAGCGGTAATTAGAGATTTTCTGTTTTTTCCTCACAAAAACGTGTGAAAAATCGATTTTTTTAAGATTTCGACCTTAGTATGCATTTAACGACAAAAAGGATATAATCAGATTTATAGGAAATTAAAAGATCTACAACTTTTAATTTAGAGCATTTTTCTCTAAAGAGCCTAGTTTAGCGTGAATGAGTGATTTTCCTTATTTTTAAGCCAAACTGAAGTTTATTTTCATTTTACATCTTTCACTCATGATTAAAATTAGGTTATTTTTATTGGGGTTAGTTTTTGTTTATTTCTAATGTTTTATTACATGATAGGTTATATTGTTAATTATTTGCAGTGGCAAGAGAAAGTTGTGTGAGTGTTTCACACCACATTTTTTAATTGTAATACAACAGTAAATTTAAGAGCAAATCTGTACGTACAAAAATTAAAGGTTGTAATTTAGCAACTATTCGTAATTTTTGTAGAAAAACACCAAAAACTTGGCTGTTTTGTTCTGAAAAATAGTACGTGACAAAAGGTAAAACGAATACTCATCACAAGGGTAAAATTATATTTTCCCAACTTATAGTTTTGTAAAAACTTTTAATTTTCTACAAAAACTGCATTGAAATTCGTCCATTCGATTCTGAACCGTTCTACGTAAGCTTACAATAAAAATAAAGGACATAAAGTGAGTGAATCATAGGACTACTTGAAAACTAGCGATAAAGTCAGGCCTAATAATTCCGTTATCAGATACCGTAATGAATACACGAGGTGTGGCTATTAAATAACGAGACTGACGTAAAAAATATTATTTTTATTTTATACATAATCACTTATTGTCACTTTCAATATACACTCCTTCTTTATCCCTACAACGCTCCATGCAAATTTTCCATTGTTGGAAACAGTGCTGGAAGTCATCTTCTGTCAGCTCCTTCAGGACACGTGCCGCTTTCTCTTTTACAGCTTCCACAGGCTCAAATATTGTTCCTTTTAATGCTGATTTCACCTTAGGGAACAGGTAGAAGTCACATGGTGCAAAATCTGGTGAATAAGGTGGATGTTCTAACACTGAGATGCTGTTCTTGGCTAGGAACCTCTTGACAGATAACGCGGAAAGAGCTGGCGCATTATCTTGGTGGAGAACCCATGATTTGTCCTTCCACATTTTGGGGCGTTTTTCTTTCCTCTTTGACGTAGTTTAGAAAGTACCTCAAGGTAGAAATATTGATTAATTGTTTGACCTTCAGGAACCCAATGAAGGTGCACAATTTCATGGATAAAAAAACAATCATCATTGCTTTAAATTTTGATTTGCTCATTCGAGCTTTTTTGGCTCTCGGTGAAGTTCGGCTCTTCCAGTGCATGGATTGGCGCTTCGTTTCCGTATCATAAATAAAAACCACGTTTCAGCACATTTTATGATCGTTTCCCAAAAATTTGGGTCATTTTCAATCGCGTGCAAAGTGTCGGTTCAAACATTTTTGCGAGCTTCATTTCAAACATTTTTAAGCGGCATGTGTCCTGAAAGCTGACAGAAGATGACTTCCAGCACTGTTTCCAAGAATGGAAAATTCGCATGGAGCGTTGTCGGGTTAGAGTAGGAATGTATATTGAAGGTGACAATAAGTGATTATGTATAAAATAAAAATAAAAGTTTTTACAATGTCAGTCTCGTTACTTAATAGCCACACCTCGTATATTTATATCAAAATCGTAAAGAATGTACATACAAAAATGTATCTAAAAATTAAAAGCTACAAATTTTTTATAGGTTTGAAAAATTTATACGGTGGATAAATTTCTTTAATTCACGAGATAGGTAATGAAATTAAAATTTTAAAAAATTTAACAAAATTTTACAAACGTCACAGCAATGAGCATAGTTACGCTATAACAAAATTAACCTTTATTTTATTCTAAACAAAATCAAACAGATTTTTACGACTGGACTCTCACGTATTTCCTGTTTTCACTACATACTGTGATTCCATGTTGCTAACCATGAGTTAAAATCCTTTGATCTTTCACGCGCAAACACACACGCTTTTACAAATTATTGTCCTTCATGCAAATCCTCTCAAAATTACAAGCAAAAATTCTGTAACAAATATATAAAAACGACAGGCTTTTGGTGTGAGCTAAAAACCACATGATACATACATACACTTTCAAATTTTTGTGATATATTTACAATAACTGACATGTTTTGTGGGTTAGTATAAAGAATTTAAACTGAACGGTACAGGGGAAGAAGGATATCAATTTAATAAAAATTCTCAGGAAACGAATTTTAAGATGTTAACAATAATAAACATGATTTTAATACATTGTTTGGACATAATTTTACGTTAACTTAGTAATCATAGTGTTCTTAACATATTACCTTCGAATCAGTGTTATTATACTAATCACTTTTTTGTAAGTTAAAAAACTTAACCCTAATTACCTCCCTTACCGGACAAGAAAGAGGATTGTTAGCTGTATCCACTTTTTGATTAAACTAATGGTATAGACAGATATGTAATGATAAAATAGGTAACTACATTTTTCATAAACAAGATTTTTATTCTATTTACACTTTTATACTACAGTTATAGTTCCAGGGCTACGAAAAATAGTTCTGTCACATATCAGAGTGCGTCAGCCAACTATATGACTGAACTATTTAAGAAAAGAAGAGGTAAAGATGTAAAAGACACTAGTCAGAGTTATCTCCTGTGACAGTAATGAATTTCATAATACAGCCAGACTATGTGGTGAATCAAGTGAAGGTGTCATTTGCAGGCTGCGAAGTAGATGCTTTTCGGACGGCCTGGCATGCTGATAAGCATAAGCTACTTAAGTACTCAGTAGAGGAAGGCAATCGTAAACCACCTCACTTCTCATTTTACTTAGTAAAACCTCTAGAGGTTCAAACCAGCCTTTCGGCTGTTGACCTTAACAAACACACTACAGTATGTATACAATGTATCCATTTTCGGGTATCTCAATGAAATGTTAAATTCAATGAAAAATAATATTATCATATAGGTTTCATACTATACAGGCATATTTTTACACTTTTCAGTACATAAACCATGCATTTTTTTACTTTCTCTTGCCTATATGAATATATAGGAAGGAAAGTATTGTTTTCATGTCGATTTTTCGAAATCGAGTTTTCACCGGATCTATACGTTTTCAGACCCCCTGAACCCAAAAAACATGTTTTTAGCGATTGGTCTGTGTGTGTGTGTCTGTGTGTGTAAGTGTGTGTGTGTGTGTGTGTGTGTGTGTGTGTGTGTGTCTGTGTGTGTGTGTGTGTGTGTGTGTCTGTGTGTGAACAGAATATCTCAAGAACAGAACATCGTACGAACTTGAAACTTGAAACTTAAGTTACATACCACTACCGGACGCGACAGGAACATTTTCATCAAAATCGGTCAACCGGAAGTAGTAGTTTATTCGTATAATTTTTCAGTTTTTTGCGATTTTCTCAAAAACTGGTCCTACGATTTTTTAAAAATCGCCTATTTTACTCAATTTTTTATTCTCTACAAGATAGGGTAGGCGCCATGTTTGCTGAAATTCTCGGTGAGGCTGTTTTCACGTAAAAACGTTGTTTTTTTAAGATTACGGCTTTAATATAAATTTTAGCGCAAAAACTTATATAATAAAAGTTGTAGAGAATTTAAAAACCTACAACCACATATCAGAGTGCGTTTTTGTATGACGCTTAGTTTAGCAGTAATTAGCGATTTTCTGATTTTTTCTCACGAAAACGTGAGAAAAATCGATTTTTTTAACATTTCGGTCTTAGTATGCATTTTACGACAAAAGTGTATATAATTAAATTTATAGAAAATTAAAAGATCTACAACTTTTGTTTTGAGCATTTTTCTCTACAGAGCCTAGTTTAGCGTGAAAGCGTGATTTTCCGTATTTTTAAGCCAAACTGAGTTCGATTGTCATTTTGCGTCATTCACTCATGATTAAAATAAGGTTATGTTTATTGAGGTTAGTTTTTTGTTTATTTCTAATATTTTATTACTAATGTTAAATTATATTGTAAATTATTTGCATTGGCAAGAGAAAGTTGTGTGAGTGTTTCACACCAGATTTTTTACTTTCTCTTGCCTATATGAATATATAGGAAGGAAAGTATTGTTTTCATGTCGATTTTTCGAAATCGAGTTTTCACCGGATCTATACGTTTTCAAACCCTCTGAACCCAAAAAACTTGTTTTTAGCGATTAGTCTGTGTGTGTGTGTGTGTGTGTGTGTGTCTGTGTGTGAACAGAATATCTCAAGAACGGAACATTGTACGAACTTGAAACTTGAAACTTAAGTTACATATCACTACCGGACCCGACACGAACATTTTCATCAAAATCGGTCAACCGGAAGTAGTAGTTTATTCGTGTAATTTTTCACTTTTTTGCGATTTTCTCAAAAACTAGTCCTACGATTTTTTTTAAAATCAACTGGTTTACTACATTTTTTATGCTCTATAATATAGGGTAGGCGCCATGTTTGCTGAAATTCTGCTTGAGGCTGTTTTTACGTAAAAACATTTTCTTTTTAAGATTGCGGCTTTAATAAGCATTTTAGCGCAAAACGTTATATAATAAAAGTTGTAGAGAATGTAAAATTCTACAACTTTTATTTCGAACATTTTTTTGTATAACGCTTAGTTTAGCGGTAATTTGTGATTTTCTGTTTTTTTTCTCACGAAAACGTGAGAAAAATCGATTTTTTTAACATTTCGGTCTTAGTATGCATTTTACGACAAAAGTGTATATAATTAAATTTATAGAAAATTAAAAGATCTACAACTTTTGTTTTAAGCATTTGTCTCTACAGAGCCTAGTTTAGCGTGAAAGCGTGATTTTCCGTATTTTTAAGCCAAACTGAGTTCGATTGTCATTTTGCGTCATTCACTCATGATTAAAATAAGGTTATGTTTTTGAGGTTAGTTTTTGTTTATTTCTAATATTTTATTAATAATGTTAGGTTTATTATTAATTATTTGCATTGGCAAGAGAAAGTTGTGTGAGTGTTTCACACCAGATTTTTAATATTAAGTAAATAGAAAACAAGCGGGAATAGAAACAAACAAGGGTACTTATCATGTGTGACACAATGACTATCCCCCTTGTTAGCCTGTGACGCATTGACATTCCTCTTTCTTTGCCTGTATAGAAAATCTCTGTTACTATTCATTTCATGACTATTCTCCTTATTGACCGTTATGAATACTGCATTTTATAGTTCTTAATATCAGCTACCTGATGGTATTATAAACAAATTTTTACTTTCTCTTGCCTATATGAATATATAGGAAGGAAAGTATTGTTTTCATGTCGATTTTTCGAAATCGAGTTTTCACCGGATCTATACGTTTTCAGACCCCCTGAACCCAAAAAACATGTTTTTAGCGATTGGTCTGTGTGTGTGTCTGTGTGTGTGTCTGTGTGTGTGTGTCTGTGTGTGAACAGATTATCTCAAGAACGGAACATCGTACGAACTTGAAACTTGAAACTTAAGTTACATACCACTACCGGACGCGACACGAACATTTTCATCAAAATCGGTCAACCGGAAGTAGTAGTTTATTCGTATAATTTTTCAGTTTTTTGCGATTTTCTCAAAAATTGGTCCTACGATTTTTTTTAAAATCGCCTATTTTACTCAATTTTTTATTCTCTATAAGATAGGGTAGGCGCCATGTTTGCTGAAATTCCCGGTTGAGGCTGTTTTCACGTAAAAACGTTGTTTTTTTAAGATTACGGCTTTAATATAAATTTCAGCGCAAAAACTTATATAATAAAAGTTGTAGAGAATTTAGAAACCTATAGCTTCTGTTTCAAACATTTTTTTGTATAACGCTTAGTTTAGCGGCAATTTGCGATTTTCTGTTTTTTTTCTCACGAAAACGTGAGAAAAATCGATTTTTTTAACATTTCGGTCTTAATATGCATTTTACGACAAAAGTGTATATAATTAAATTTATAGAAAATTAAAAGATCTACAACTTTTGTTTAAAGCATTTGTCTCTACAGAGCCTAGTTTAGCGTGAAAGCGTGATTTTCCGTATTTTTAAGCCAAACTGAGTTCGATTGTCATTTTGCGTCATTCACTCATGATTAAAATAAGGTTATGTTTTTGAGGTTAGTTTTTGTTCATTTCTAATGTTTTAATACTAATGTTAGGTTTATTGTTAATTATTTGCATTGGCAAGAGAAAGTTGTGTGAGTGTTTCACACCAGATTTTTAATTTTTTTTTTGACATTACTCCTTCTTCTTCTGTACCGTTCAACTGTTTATATACATAAGAAAGGTCCCACTGACTCCCTAATCTCTATCTTACCAATTACCTAATGAGCTAAAATTTGGCACGTTTTTCCCCTAAATATTGAACGGAAAAAATTAAATCATTTTCTCCCTTGTTAGTCTGTGACGCATGGACATTCCTCTTTCTTTGCCTGTATAGAAAATCTCTGTTACTGTTCATTTCATGACTATTCTTCTTATTGACCGTTATGAATACTGCATTTTATAGTTCTTAATATTCAGCTACCTAATGGTGTTATAAACAAATTTTTAATTTCTTTTGACATTACTCCTTCTTCTGTACCGTTCAACTGTTTATATAAATAAGAAAGGCCTTACTGACTCCCTAATCTCTATCTTACCAATTACCTAATGAGCTAAAATTTGGCACGTTTTTCCCCTAAATACTGAACGGAAAAAATTAAATCATTTTTTACATTTTGTTTACTTGCAACTTTTTTTATACATACCTTGACTTTTAATACTGGTTAAAAACACCAACCATTAAAAGGACCCGTTACCGGGAATTTTAAAATTCAAAAAATATTTTGTTTCAAACCTGTAATAGCCTACACTATATTCTCCGTAAAATTGTGTTTTTTTAATTATTTTACAAATGTTAATATACGCTATAAATAATGTTTATTGAATTCATTTAATAAAAAGAAAATTGTACTATTGTGATACAACATACAAAACCACAAAATAAAAAAAATCGGGTGTGAAAAACACACGACTTTTTCTTGCCAATGCAAAAAGTGAACGATACAACCTAACATTAGTAATTAAACATTAGAAATAAACAAAAAACTAAGCTCAAAATATGTAACCTAATTTTAATCATGAGTGAATGATGCAAAATGAAAACCAACCCCAGTTTGGCTTAATAGTATGAAAACTGACTCTTTCACGCTAAATTAGCCTCTGTAGAGAAAAAAGCTGAAGACAAAAGTTGTAGATCTTTTAACTTTCTATACATTTTATTACATATACGAGTATGTACTCGTACTTTTGCCCTAAAATGCGTATTAAGGCTGCAATCTTAAAAAAAACCATTTTTTTTAAAAGAGCACAGCCTCTCCAAGAATTTCAGCAAAAATGGCATCTAATCTATCATGTAGAGCATAAGAAATGTAGTAAATGAGGCGATTTTTAAAAAAATCGCAAAAACTGAAAAATTACACGAATAAACTACTTCTTCCGGTTGACCGATTTTGATGAGAATGTTCCTGTCGGTTTTTCTAGTAGTACCTAACTAAAGTTTTAAGTATCAACTTCGTACAATGATCTGTTCTTGAGATATTTTGTTCAAACACATATATACACACACACACACACACACACACACACAGACCAATCACTTGAAACATGATTTTTTGGGTTCAAGGGGTCTGAAAACGTGTATATCCAGTGAAACCTCGATTTTAAAAAATTTACATGAAAACAATACTTTCCTTTATACATTATATTTATATAGGCAAGAGAAAATAAAAAAAGTTTTATAAGCTGTAACATTTGCACATTTTCGAATATCTGAATATATTTATATTGTAAGAATAAATATATGTATAGTCATAAGTTTACTAACGATTTTGTCAATATTTGCAACACTCCATTTCTGAGTGGAAACCCAGATTATTAGACACAAACACTCTATACTACCGCTTCTGGAAAGTTTATTCGTCGCATGAGTTTGTATTCTATTTTAAGATTAGGTCAACGGTATTTTTAATATCAATGTAAACTTCAAAGAAACTTAATTAAACTCATGACAATAATTTAAATATTCAACACGAATTTAATATTTTTGTATATTTAATAGTTTATAATATTTAGTATCGTAATAGTTTAGTAGCAGTTTAAGCATAGTCGTAGTCATCATGAAACGACAGAATGGAACTTACAATCTAGCACAATTATTTAATGAATTCTTTCTTAGTGACTGAATACAAATTATAACATTATTACACAATTCCCATGTCACTAAAGAATCTTTTTCCAATATACGAACAACCAAAAAATAATACAAATAATACAAATTGAATAGATTACATCGTTGACACATCCTAAGAACTCTTAATTTACTACGCAAACCGTTTACTTTACGCGCGCGCGCACACTCCAATAGATAAAAACATGTTTTTTGGTTCAGGGTGTCTGAAAACGTGTAGATCCGGTGAAAACTCGATTTCGTAAAATCGACATGAAAATAATACTTTTCTCCCTATATATTCATTTAGATAGGAGAAAGTAGAAATGGAGGCGTATATTTTTTGCCCAGTGAAATTTTCAAGTACATGGAACTGTTAAAAATTTATTTTCAAGTTTTTCGAAATTTCCATTTTTCTGAAATTTCTGATATTTTTTCTTTCACTTTTTTGTGTCACATCTTAAACACAAATCTGTCAGTTGGCGTAATCTGTTTAGACTGAAGTTATTTATGTTTATAATTTCATTTTTATTACTTTTAACTTAAAATCCGATATAAAAAGATATTGTATTTTTTATGGAAGAGAGCTTTCAATTCTACCCCACTGTCTAATTTAGAATTAATAACTAACTGGATTTCACAATAATTAAATTGTACTAAGGAAAGCGACCATTTTCATTATCCCTATACCTGCAAAACTAACTTAGGTACATTTTTTTATAGGAACCGTCAAAGCTACAAAGCTGAGCTTTGGCACACCTATGTACAGTACTTTTTTACTCATTTGTACCAGAGCTTTTTCATTCACCTGTATCCGATCTAAAAATATTTCTTTTTTCTTAAAAAAATGTTAAAATATGCATTGTTTTTATGAAAAAAATACCAAAAAATTAAAAATTATTCAAAATTTTTGAGATACCTTTGGAGTAAATACATAATTATATTAGTACTAAAAAGTACTGTCCAAAATTTCACACTCCTAGGTGAAATGGTTCCTGAAAAAAGTGTACCTAAAGTTAAAAAATACAATATGCGGAAAACACACTTTAAAAGATTAATATAGATCATATTATTAGAATAAAAATGCATGTAGGCTTCCTTACATTCAGTTTTGTCCTGGTGCATATGAAGGGTTGTCTTCATCTTCTTCAAAGTCTTCGAATTTTTTTCTTGCCAAACTGTTATATTACCTGCATTTTTTTCTATCTCTTCAATGGCTTTCTCTGCGCTTATTATCCTTCGATTATCAATATATTTCATTGTTTCAACACAATAATAATTTCCCGGTTGCAATTTAAGTTCTTTAAGTACTAAACATTTAGTGATATTGCCTTTATTATATCATGAAATTGCATCATAAACACCCAGTTTATGATGTGTGCCAACACATAACACCCAGTGTGCTAACCCTAACAAAGACTTTCTTCGGTATTCTGCTCCAAATGACACTGTTTAAAGATTCACTCATATTTTGAGTCCCACCATGAACGCATTTGCTCAATAATACAGGATTAGCTAGATCCCTAAATATTGGCTTTATTTGTTCTAACACAACAGAAGAAAGATGTGTATGCTCACTATGTTTGTACGATGAACCATTCTTTTATGGATTTTTGGTACTTACACCATGTATCGTCGTCACTTGGACACTATTTCCAAACGTGGGTTAAACACTATGTAGGCCTACCAGCAAGGTAAAAACATTATTTTTACTCAACAGAAAAAACAACCATTGCCATGTTATTATATCAGTTTAAACAGCAAAAAACGAACTATCGATATACGGTAAAATCGAAAAATCGATTTTTTTTTTATTAAAATCTGTCTGCTCCCCTAATACATTAAAATATTAATTTTGTATAAATTATATAAAATACTATTTAATTACAAAATGGATATCTGCTTACGCTTGTACAACAGAAACGCGGAAACCAATTTTAAGATTTCGATCATTACGATTCCCAAACGGCAGATGCTCGTTTTTGTTTGTTACCTTGCTATTTGAAAAAGGATCAGCAGAAACGCGTGATAGTTTCATTAAAAATAAATTCAATAATTATATATGCAACTCGTGCGATATAAATTAAGAAATTACTTACGGTCAAAAAGTTTCTGGCAATGTAACTTTTTCATTTCACGCCAATTGTAAATTAGGTAATTTGTTTTGAACAAAAAGTCCCTTCCTTTTCAAACGCGTGAAAAAAAATATATTTTAATTATTACGTTAGCCTTCTTGACATATAACAGGCACGCTTACAAAATATCTATCCATTCTGTCGGGTAGAAAAAAAACGACGGTGTAAACGAAAACAATTTCAGAAAAATGGAATTTTCAAAAGTACTTGAAATAAATTTTTAACGGGACCTGACTGAGAAAAAATTATACGCCTACATTTTTTATATTATATAATTGCGTTTAGTATAAAATTTATTAATATTAAAATAGAATTTTTTTTGAAATGGTAGTATACATCAAGTTTTGCGCCTCTCCTCCAAATCTATTCTTTCCACAGACAAATATTACCTTGATTTAGAAAATGACAAGTAGTTGCCAATCGGAGCTCATGCGGTAATAAATTGCTCCTGTCATAAGACATAAGAAAGCTATTGTTAAGAAAATACTATAGTCAGTGTGTTTGGCATAATATTTATGAAAAAAATAACTAAAAAAATTTGGTGTGAAACGCCCACACAACTTTCTCTAGCCAACGCAAATGATGAACAATATAGCGTAACATTAGTAATAAAACATTAGAAATAAACATAACCTAATTTTAATCATGAGTGAAAGACAAAATGAAAATCAACCTCAGTTAAGCTTAAAAATACGGAAAATCACTCTTTCGCGCTAAACTATAAACTGTAAAGAAAAATGCTATAAATAAAAGTTGTAGATCTTTTAATTTACTATAAATTTGATTATATACACTTTTGTCGTAAAACGCATACTAAGGCTATAATCGTAAAAAACTATTTTTTACACGTTTCGTGAGAAAAAAACAGAAAATCGCTAATTACCGCTAAACTAAACGTTATACAAAAAATTGTTGAAATAAAAGTTGCAGAATTTTAAATTCTCTATAACTTTTATTATATAGTACATTTCTGCGCTAAAATGCATATTAAAGCCGCAATCTTAAAAAAATATTTCTGTACGTTAAAACAGCCTCTTCAAGAATTTCAGCAAACATGGCACCTACCCTATCATGTAAAGCATAAAAAATTTAGTAAATGAGGCGATTTTTAAAAAAATCGTATGACACTTTTTTGAGAAAATCGCAAAAAAGTGAAAAATGACACGAATAAACTACTACTTCCAGATAACCGATTTTAATGAAATTGTTAGTGTCGGGTCCGGTAGTAGTATCTAACTTAAGTTTCAAGTTTCAAGTTTGTTCGATGTTCCCTTCTTGAGATATTTTGTTCACACACACACACACCAATTGCTAAAAATATGTTTTTTTGGGTTCAGGGGGTCTGAAAACTGTAGATCCGGTGAAAACTCGATTTTGAAAAATCGACATGAAAACAATACTTTCCTTTCTATATATTCATATACGAGCAAGAGAAGGTAATAAATCGTACAACGAAGGAAATAGAGAGATAAATAGAAGAGGGGAAAAGAGAGAAACGCGGTCAGCATACACCACTCTGTAGGTACTATACGCGTGCATATTTGATTTGCAAAAATTTTTTGTTTCAGATATGGTGGTCTTATTGTACTTTCATTGTCAATCTGTCTTTATTCATTCTGTAGATAGGTTCGTAAAACTTCAATCTTCTTTACCTTGTTATAATTTCTATTAATCACCGGAAATATACGCATTCAGATTCCCTGAGCCCAAAACCATGGTTTTACCGTTTTGTCTGAGTGTGTGAGAACAAAACAACTTAAAAACGGATAATTAAACAAAGTTTAAACTTGAAACTTAAATTATGTACAACAAGGGGACCCGACACAAACATTTTCATTAATATTGGTCAAGCGGAATAGCAGTTTATTATTGCAATTTTTCAGCTTTTTTGAAATTTTCTGAAAAGCGGCTCCAAAAATTTTAATTAAAATTGTTTCAGTTGCTAAATATTTGCGCTCTACAAGATGAGGTAAGCGGCATGTCGGGTGAAATTACTGGGAGGGCTGTGCTCTCGTGGTAATAATAGTTTTCTAGGATTGCAGCCTTATATGCATTTCAGGACAAAAGCGTAAATAATAATTAATAAAATTATAGATGATAAAAAAACCTACAACTTTCATTTGAAGTGTTTATTAATATAGATCTTAGATTTTAATTTAGCGTTAACTAGTGATTTTTCATACCTTGCTCTTCGAAATTTAAGTCCAACACAGGTTAATTTTAATTTTTATCTCTATCCACTCATGATAAAAATTAGGTTATGTTTTTCATTGTTTATTTTGGCAAGAGAAAATACTGTGTGTATTTCACACCAGATTATCTGATATTTATTTTCATTATAGGCCTACATATCTTTTTCAAGATGATATTCAATTTCTTATTACACACTCTTTTTCGTTACCGATTGTTTTAGTAGTATATTTGGTGTTATTATTTCTCCTAAATATTTAAATTTCAGCACTTTATACTTTAATTTTTTGAAATTTTTAGCACGTTGTGTATTATTATTTTCAATGTTCGAGAATCAATTATGTTTTTTCATAATGAGCTTCGTAGTTCATTTCTTGTTCGTACTCTTATCCTAAATTACTAATTTAATTTTTAGCCCCCTTTTAATATGTCTTCTAATAATTGTAATATCATATTAAAAAACTAGTGAATTGGTTTTTAAAAGTATTCTTTTTTATTAATAAATATTATGTTTTTTGCAGAACTAAAAGCAACCAACGTTGGATGAAATTAAGAACGACTGTCCAACTTTCGGGAGCAATTACATCTACACTTCACAAGGCAAAACCACCATTAAAACGCGAGGATTCGTTCCTGAAAAGATTTTCTACGAGGCAAATTGCAGAAACACAGGTGAGTTGACAAAAATATGTACCTCTTGATAGTTAAATACGTGTTTTAAAGTGCAGTTGAATTACTTCTTCTGCTAATTTCATTCTCCAATCATAATTAATATTACTGCATTTTATTTACTGGTCGCACAATATTGTGTCAAGATATAGTATTTCGAAGTAACTTACTTTTAGCTTTTTCAGTTTTATTAAGAGGACTTGCAACCGGGAATTTGAAAAACAATCAACATTTTACTTTTGAAACTTATAAATATTTTACTTGTAATTCTTCGTAAAATGTGGTGTATTTGTTACTTTACAAAATTATAAATAATTTCTGATAGTTAAATTTAACGTAACTTAATTTTATAATTTCTTAAAAATACAAAAATAATTAAATTTTTACAGTATTTTTTGTTATTTTTAAAGGACATTCTTATTTTAAAAGGACATATTTTGTTTTTATATAGTTTTTTCATGAAAAAATATTGAGGTTAACTCAACATTTAAATTTTTTTTACAAAGTTTACAACTTGAACGGAAAATTCCCAAAAATTCGTTTTTTCATATAAGTGATATATTATCTCAGAAACCGTTCGAGTTATCAAGCAAATATTTTAGAAGCATAATATTTACATCCATTCTATATTGCTTTAGTAAAATTATTTTAAAATGATCAAATTTCTAAACATAATACAGATAAAATTGAGTCATTTTGTAAACATTTTCAATTTTTTTTATATATCAAACATTACGCAACAAAAAGGAATAATTTTAATATCACACTTATAAATTGTATGATGTGATAAATCTGTAAAATTTTGGTTACTCTAAGTAACGGTATTCAAGAAAATGGGTCATAAGTAGGTTTAATTTTAATTTGTGTCTGAGTTAGTGATGGGGCTTATTTAACAAAACAGGATTAATAACATGGTTACTGGATTGACCCAGTTATCGTTATAACAGGTTACTAAAAACACCCTGTTATAGTTACTTGAATCACGAGTTTGCCCTTGTTTGCAACGAGGGGTAAAGAGGGAAAAGTATCAGTGCGCATGCGCGTCTGCATTAATTTCAGTACGACAAACATAAAAACTTATACTTTACCCAGAGCATATACAATATATCGCGGAACCTTTTGTAGGTTAACTGTACGAATATAACTGTTTGTTACCGTTAACACAATAGTCGGTTTCTCGAAAACGTGGTCGAACTATTCACAGTGCTGAACGCAATGTAATAAAATGTTGTAAAGTTGAAGCTAAATAAAAATCCTTTCCGTGCCTCTTAACAAAAACTGTGAGCGAGCGGCTAACTACTGTGATATTTCTCTTTCCACAAATTCATAAAATAAAGAAGGAAATTAAGGACGTGAAGAAGCTATTCTTTAACAGTTTTGTTGATACCTGGTAAAAAAATAAAACGGTTAGGTAGATACTAGAAAGACTGATAATGAAAACGCCGATGACAGCAATAGTAAAGAAGGCGATTCATTCGTAATTACAGTAAATCAAACATTTCTGGTCATGTGATTAAGCTATAGGCAATATTACTGGTCACGTATTTCTTATAAGGTTTATGTAGAAAACATTTCTCGGAATAAACCACAGATTACAAAATGTATCTAGAAACTGCACGGTAGTGAAATATACGAGTAGTGTCTCACTGTTGAGGTTGGCAGCACTGCAAATATTTCACTTTCTTTCCTCACAGCCAATACATTCGCAAAGGCAATCTCGTGACTTCAGTATAATAGCTGTTTATTTATAACACCTTAGTTCAAAGCCGTTTAAATAAACTCATATACGAATGACGCTTGTCTGACTGTTACAACAGTAAGGACTGTTATGACAGCATGAGACTGTTAAACTGAATGAAGTTATCAATGACTTCGTCTAATAACACCACTTTTAAGTTTAACTATGTTATAATACTCTAAATAATACAAACACAAGGTAGCAAATCTTACTGAATCTCACACGGACACAAAGTTAAAACAAATACTATTTCCTGTAACCATATACAACCTCGGCAAACCAAACGTATTTTTCGCGAACACAAGGGTGGCCAGTCACGTTGAATCTTTCACTTACCCACAGCAAGGGACTATAGTTACTATACATTGTACACCGAGCCGAGAAGTCAGCAGCCATGCATCCATAAAAGCGTCAGTAGGATTAAAGCAAGTCAAAACTCAAAACAAACCGTCCAGCGAGTCATAATGTCGGCGCCGGACAGTTTGTTTCGACTACTGTTTTTTGTACCAATAAACCTGTGTACAAAAACTCTACCTTTTACTGAATAATTTAGTTCATTCCTTTCCTCCATGTGTCGTTTCCTATTACTACATTGTATTGTAGGCTGGACGATATCAGTGTTATAATGTTCTAAAATATCAGGTTATACAGTGTGTGGAACTGCACCTTGGCGCATGGCGGCCGTCGCCATACTAGTCTCTCCGAAAACATTGACTCCACTTAATACGAACGCCTAAGCATTTACTCAAACATATCACTTTAAACTAATGCATTTATTTGTTTCATTTACTTTAATACCTACGAGTTATTTTTTGTCACAATAAGTTGATTATTACACGTGGTCAATTCCAAACAAATAAAATTAAATATTTACTTAAAGTAGCCCTATTGTTTAAACTTAATTTAGGTCTATATTAACTGAAACAATCTTGAAAATTGATCAGGTCTATGCTCTAATTATAAACTACCAAAGTTACTATTAACATTTTATTTTCCGACATTTTGTTTGGAAAAGTGAATTAAAAAAAGGACCACGCAATTGACACTTAATTCTTGTACGTAAGTACCTGCGTAACACAGAACACACATAAACAAACATTCAATTTTAGAAACACTACTATGAAAATGCGAGAAAAAGTAATTACAGACCTACGATACCGACACTACAACTGATGTTAATGTATAATTAAATATTACTCACAGTATTAAAATCAGTAACATGAACGTTCTAATGTTGTTATCAATTCTTGTTTTGTTTATATTTCTATGTGTGACGTATGACATAATCAGCTTGATAATTTACTCGAACACGAACAGCGTGTGTTGACAGTTTTTAAAAGAACAGTAAAGTGCGACTCATGTTTTCGGAAATGCATGACTTCCCCATCTCCCGCCCAGTATGGTCTACACAAGGTTGTGCACCAAGCTAGAGTTACACAACTGTACTCTATCCCAATGAACCGTGCAGCACGTTAAAACATAAATGTACTACTAAAATTGTGATTGAACTTAGCGCGATCCATTCGAGTTACAAAAAATGTTCGTTGCTTAGCAGATGAAATTTGTTATATACTAATTTAAACATATAATAAATACAAAATACGACAATACCAGTAGAAAGAATTTGTACAGTAGGCCTATTATAAAACATCCGGTCTGTCGCCGGTTGTTTTGACTGAAGGCGTTGATAGAACGACTCATGATTACGCATCCTTTTTACTTTCAACCCTTAGTCTTTTTATATCTGCTGCACGGTTCTGTGGGATATAATATAAAATCCTGTTATCGAGCAGGCTGTTATTTTCAGTAAAACTTATCAAAATATAGCTTTATTTCCTATCATTAGTCTGGATACCGGTTACAGTTTTCATTATATTGAGAGACTAAAACTATGTAGTACTATTAGTATGGTGGGATAAAAGAGGGAGGAGAGCAATACAACAAATTAGTCACCATAAAAGACTATTGAGTTTGTTTTCACAATAATGTTCAACAGTTGAGGTTTTTCAAATTTGACGTGGTCGTGAAGACAATCATCATGTTTCTTGGCATACTTACACACTTCTTCAGCTACTGAAAACACTTTGAAATACGGTGAATGTTACCGTTGAGGGCATACCATAAAACGTTTACAATTTTCCTGAGCACCTTATTTTTGAAACAGATGAAAAATATAGTATTTAGAAGTACAACATTTAAATTGGTCAAAATAGATTCTTAGCTTCAACGTACGGTTCAAATTTAAATTATTCTACAAATTCCAGATTTCTAGGCCGAATAGTTCTGAAAATTCAGATGAATAAACTTATGTGAGTTAGTGAGTAATTTATCGTCTTATTTTTTCAATACATCACTTTAGGTTTTGTTTTTATTTATTTTCATATTCTAAACCTGTATTTCCATTTTATTTAGCCTAATGTTTCAATTTTTCTACCTAGACAGGGGTTATTTCTACATTACCATTTGAAAATAGTCTTTCTACTGTTTTTATTGGGAATTTAATCTACTTGCGATTTTTTTCAATAATATAAGTTATTTGAGGTAGTTCATAAATTGTAAATTTAATTTTCTTAAAATATCACTGAACGTCCAGCTGCACGCGTACAAAAACTAGCTTCTGTATGCGGGCTGAATAATAGCCTCAGACGGGTGCATTAAATAAAATGGTTTATTGCTTTCCCTGGTTTCACTACACAGTTTACTTCTTCTAGGTATCACGTAGAGAACACAGTTTCCAAATTTCAAAACTGAATCGCTCCGAGCATGTCATTTGAATTACGAAATTATCGATCATAGAATAGTCAATTTCATGAAAAATTACTTTCATCAACCACAGACAAACTTGCCAAATAAATGAAACTTTATTGTCACATTGAATAACATGCGTTATAAATTACAGTAAAAAAATTGAGGTGAGATACAAAAATGAGGAATAAAAATCTGTTTCATTAAACGACGCGTCTCATGGCTGGTGACATTTTGTTCTAAAGAAAATATTACGGTAAGAGATCAAGCCAACTGTGCTTTCGTAAAAAAGAAAAAGGCTTACCTTTGACCTATGGCAAAAACCATTAGTGATTTCAACCTACTCTTTTAAGAGGAATCAAATGACACTATTTTTGTTTCCAAATTCCAACTTTGATTTCTTGAATTCCGGTTTTAGGCCACTTTCGGTTAAAACCGGAACTTCAAACTCAATCCAGACTGCCTAACTTTTTGTGTAGATTACGAATCCGAAAACCGTAATTTGCAATCTCTTATAATTTTTGATATCTATAAGTGACGGACGGACAAAAAATTGCCTGTGTGGACAAAAAATTGAATGTGGGGGCAAACAATTTCCTCCAACTAATTGAGGGATGATTATAGTTCTGCACAGATTGCAATCAGAAGATGGCTCTGGTATTTGCTCAGAGTGGACAAATAAAACTGCGAAAACTTTGAAAATAACAGTGAAACACTGTACTAAAAATAATTCATAATTGTGTAGGCTACGAACCGCTAACTGGTGGTTAGGTGTCGAAGTCGGAGCAAAGCCAAAAAATAGATCTTTTGACGATTTGTTGTAAGCAATTTGGCATCAAGGCACGGCTTTACGGTCGTTAGCCCGTCTCCACTTTTCTTCAGACAACAGTCCAATTTTGGTCCAGAAAAAAGAAGAGCTTAAAAAAAAGTATTGTATTGTTAAAAAAAAGTATTTTAATTAGTATTAGTATTAGTATCTTAAAAAGTATTGTTCGCTAACGCAACATCGGCCCAATTTACTTGCATTTCCAGTAAAAGATTTATAGTTATACAAATGAATGAATCGTAAAAATTTTTATCCGTAACTATACATTACAACAACTACTTGAGTTGTTCGCTGCTTTCCATCTTCTTCGTCTCCTCGATCCGGTGGTTGTTGGGCCTACAATTTTGTTCACTCTGTAGCCAGTCTCTTCATTTCTTTATTATACCCTCTTCCCTCCCTTACTTCATCAATACATTCCACTTTCGGTCTTTGCTTCTAGGCACAACAATCCATCAGTCCCTTAAGCAGGGTGGTGAACCAGGTCGAATGTCGCAGCAGATGTTCAATTATACTGTTTCTTCTTATTTTGATTGTTTAAGAAGGATTCTTCCTTGACCCACTGTTGTCAGTATAATCTCGTTAGCCACTTTATCTGTCCATAGAATCTTAAACATTATCCGCCAATACAGATTTCAAAGCTTTCAATTTTTTCGTATTCACATTTTATAGAGCCTTTTCTCCGAGGTGTAAGTTTTTGTACTCCAAATGAATTTTCTAATGAAACTCTTTCTTGTTCCCATAAACACTTTTTGATTTTGATTTTTTACTAAGATTTCGCTTTTTATATTCACTTCTGCCTGGCTGCATAAATTCATAATTGTTTGATGTCGTAATGCCGATAACCTTGATAATGACGCAATATTTCACCAGCGCTTCATAAGCATGGTATCTGTGTGCGTAACATTGTTGTGCTGCTCTATATACTGCGGTCCTATTGCCAGTGCTTTCGCTCCTTCTGAATAAGACGTTCCGTATTTTATCAATTTGTTTTTGAAATCCACCGGAAACCGACACGATTACGGAAACTATTCTTCGTCTGTAAACTGAAAACCTACATCGTCAGCTGTCAGCTACCCATTCACGTCAACTTCGTCTGAATACACAGCCAACACCATTCCGACGCGTGGTTAACCCTTAACCCGAAGTATAGAAAATTTTTTATTAATCGGAAGTATAGGTCTACCAGACCTAGATCGATCAGAAGTATAGGTCTATCAGACCTAGGCTTTTAACGCTTCAAATTCAGTGATATACTTCAATTTTTATTTTTCAAAGATGCAGTAAAACATATAAAACACTAAAAAATTATTTAAGGAATGTATATCATTAAAAGTAATGTCAACAAAAGTTACGCAAAAAGTTATAATTAATTAATATTTCAATGTAAAGTTAGTTACTATGATAAAATTATACAATAAAGTGAAGAATGGTTTGAACAAAAAATATAATTGAACACATGTATAGGCTACAATTTGTAGCCAAAAATATGTAACATACGCAAACACACGCATAAACAATAAAATTTTCTTTCCCGTGACCATAAAAATATTGTGGTATATGTGAATCATTTCCAGAACCACCTTTGTCTTGAACCGCACACGAGTCATCTGAATCAGATGAAACTAAATTTTGTAGGTCATCATGTTCACTAGACGTATCCATTTCTTCATCACTTGCATCGTCTAGTACAAAGTCTGGATCCTTGTCTTCATCGTCAACTGATTCATACTTATAGCCAAAGTTTAACTCAGCACACCTAAACCCTCTTTCTTCAGGATTATAAATCTGTTTAGAAGTGCTTAACTGATTTTCCGGATCCATAGTAGCACAAATATTGGTTAAATTATTTGTAAATGAAAATGCAGGAGCAATATAACTTATTACACAAATTCATAAAAAAGTTCGTTACCAGCGGTATAGGCCTCGTACACCTACAGTAATCAGTTCATTATCAGTAGTATAGGCTTCTAGTACCTACAATAAAATGTACATTATCAGTAGTATACGTTTCAAGTACCTACACTAAAATGTACATTATCAGAAGTATAGGTCTCACATACCTGGTAACTACGACGCAAAATACTCCTACACAATATCCCGCTCAAAAGAAAACTAACCTTCTATTTCACACAAGTTTAAAAGTACTAAATGAAAGGTACTGAAGCTGCCAGCACCAAATTATTACGAGTGTATGCAATATACTCTAATAAAAAAATTGTATGAGTCTGTTTGTGTCTATACATATGCGAAAATATATTAAGAAAATCAAATAGAACTGATGTACAATTGACAAATTATTTAGGTCTTGCGAGTAAGGCGGCCTACGTTGACGGTGACGCGCGTGTGACGTCAAGAGCAGATATAATATCGGACCAATCAGAGTCTAGTATTCTCAACCAATGAAAAATTTCCAAATCTAGCCAATCAGATGTCTTCTTTTGCGTTAATTTGATTGGTTATTATTGTCCAATCAGAGAGCTTATTGTAATTCGCTACGTCATCCGATATGAACCAATGAAATCGTTTCATTCAGTATTACGTCATTTGTCAGTATGGACTTCCTGATTGGTCTGGAACTGTTCCTGTGCGTGACGTCGACTTATATTTTTACATAAGACCCGCCCATTGTCAACGCCCAGTTAACGATACAGCCGAATATTACAGAATAACGACTACTGAAATGCTATACGTTCCAGAATTAAAACGCCTACCAAAAACATTTTAAAATTGTTAGAGATCTTCCGGGTTCGCAATGATTAATGGTATTATTTTATGTAACAGCAGTATATTTACTGCTGCTTTTTACAGTATGAAACAAAAACCATCTGAAAGAAGCAAGAAAATAGATTGGGTTGTCACATACAAGCTTGTACAAACTTAACAAATTATTTTGTCGGCTACCATGCAAACACTACTATACGAACGTGACACATTGTGATTTTGGCACTGTATATTAAGGTTAATTCTAATAAGGACGTCAATGCCGGTTTTTGTCATAAATCGTCAGTAGACACGGCGGCATTGTCAAAATAAATTTTAGAACATACTTGATCTATACCTTGTTAGAGCAACATACAAATTGTGCCGTTTTGACGACAAACCGTCACATCAAAAACGGTTAACGATATGAACAATTTTTGGGCGATATTTTTCAACATTTCTCCGCGTTGATTCGTAGTTTGGTTCATAATTTTATTTATGATGGGAAAATTTAGTATTGCCTATAACAGGCAGTTAAACTTTAAATATTTTTTTTAAATTTTATTTGCTACTTCTACGGCTACATTTATAGTTCTGTTTTTTTCACTAGACAAGTTAAATTTAAACTAAATCATATTAAGTACAGAAGAGGTACTGGTGAAAGAAAACTGTTATGAGCTTCTTCCAACGACAGTAGATTATTATACAGGTGGACCTTGCAGTGAATATTAAAAGCGCATTTGCAAGATGCAAACTTAAAGACTTTTTAAAGACTTCTTATGCTCATGAAAACACTTTTCTACTGCTTGATACGGTTATAAACCAAAAATGTAACCCAATTATTTTTTTTCTGATTATTTCAGATAACATGTAAATGTTTGAACTAACTTCTAGCCTATTGATCTAAAAACCCAATTTAATTGTGCCGAATATTTCACATCTCATTATTTACCTAATTTTAAGTTAATTGATAGACTGGATTTGTAAAAATGAATATTATCATCGTCGTTATGAAATAACGTACAAATTTGTTCCTACTAATTGTTCAAAAAATATAATCTAATAATAGTTTATTGAATTTAATGTTCAAACCAACATCTTCTTTAAAGAACGTTGACGTAATCTTTTAATATGTACGGTCTTATTTCTCAGAATTCTTATACTTTTTGTGCTGGAATTTTGACTTGAGCAATAATAATCAGAGAGCTATGCCAAAATTAATTTTCTAATGTTTCTTAAGGCATGATTTGATGATTGGAATTCTACACTGTGGGCCCGGAACGTGTTTATTTAAATTATACATTATGAGTTAACTATCGGATTCTAAATCAACAAAAAAATAAACATTACAGATATCGTTACCTAACGATTTATTTTTCTTCTGCACTGTTTGTTTCTATACATATGCAAAAATATATTAAGAAAATCTAACAGAACTGATGTACATTTGACAAATTATTTAGGTCTTACGAGTAAGGCGGCCTATGTTGACGGTGACGCGCGTGCGATGTCAAAGGCAGATATAATATCGGACCAATCAGAGTCTAGTATTCTCAAACAATGAAAAATCTCCAAATCTAGGCAATCAGTTGTCTTCTTTTGCGTTAATTTGATTGGTTATTGTTGTCCAATCAGAGAGCTTATTATAATTCACTACGTCATCCGATATCAACCAATGAAATCGTTTTACTCAGTATTACGTCATTTGTCAGTATGGACTTCCTGATTGGTCCGGAACTGTTCCTGCGCGTGACGTCGACTTACATTTTTACATAACACTCGCCCATTGTCACCGCCCAGTTAACGATACAGCCAAATATTACAGAATAACGAATACTGAAATGCTATACGTTCCAGAATTAAAACACCTACCAAAAACATTTTAAAATTGTTAGAGATCTTCCGGGTTCGCAATAAATAATGGTATTATTTTATGTAACAGCAGTATATTTACTGCTGCTTTTTACAGTATGAAAAAAACCATCTGAAAGAAGCAAGAAAATAGATTGGGTTGTCACATACAAGCTTGTACAAACTTAACAAATTATTTTGTCGGCTACCATGCAAACACTACTATACGAACGTGACACATTGTGATTTTGGCACTGTATATTAAGGTTAATTCTAATAAGGACGTCAATGCCGGTTTTTGTCATAAATCGTCAGTAGACACGCCGGCATTGTCAAAATGAATTTTAGAACATACTTGATCTATACCTTGTTAGAGCAACATACAAATTGTGCCGTTTTGACGACAAACCGTCACATCAAAAACGGTTAACGATATGAACAATTTTTGGGCGATATTTTTCAACATTTCTCCGCGTTGATTCGTAGTTTGGTTCATAATTTTATTTATGATGGGAAAATTTAGTATTGCCTATAACAGGCAGTTAAACTTTAAATATTTTTTTTAATGTTTATTTGCTACTTCTACGGCTACATTTTTAGTTCTGTTTTTTTACTAGACAAGTTAAATTTAAACTAAATCATATTAAGTACAGAAGAGGTACTGGTGAAAGAAAACTGTTATGAGCTTCTTCCAACGACAGTAGATTATTATACAGTTAGACCTTGCAGTGAATATTAAAAGCGCATTTGCAAGATGCAAACTTAAAGACTTTTTAAAGACTTCTTATGCTCATGAAAACACTTTTTTACTGCGTGATACGGTTATAAACCAAAAATGTAACCCAATTATTTTTTTTCTGATTATTTCAGATAACATGTAAATGTTTGAACTAACTTCTAGCCTAATGATCTAAAAACCCAATTTAATTGTGCCGAATATTTCACATCTCATTATTTACCTAATTTTAAGTTAATTGATAGACTGGATTTGTAAAAATGAATATTATCATCGTCGTAATGAAATAACGTACAAATTTGTTCCTACTAATTGTTCAAAAAATATAATCTGATAATAGTTTATTGAATTTAATGTTCAAACCAACATCTTCTTTAAAGAACGTTGACATAATCTTTTAATATGTACGGTCATATTTCTCAGAATTCTTATACTTTTTGTGCTGGAATTTTGACTTGAGCAATAATAATCAGAGAGCTATGCCAAAATTAATTTTCTAATGTTTCTTAAGGCATGATTTGATGATTGGAATTCTACACTGTGGGCGCGGAACGTGTTTATTTTAATTATACATTATGAGTTAACTATCGGATTCTATATCAACAAAAAAATAAACATTACAGATATCGTTACTTTACGATTTATTTTTCTTCTGCACTGTTTGTTTCTATACATATGCAAAAATATATTAAGAAAATCTAACAGAACTGATGTACATTTGACAAATTATTTAGGTCTTGCGAGTAAGGCGGCCTATGTTGACGGTGACGCGCGTGTGATGTTAAAGGCAGATTTATAATATCGGACCAATCAGAGTCTAGTTTTCTCAAACAATGAAAAATCTCCAAATCTAGGCAATCAGTTGTCTTCTTTTGCGTTAATTTGATTGGTTATTGTTGTCCAATCAGAGAGCTTATTATAATTCACTACGTCATCCGATATCAACTAATGAAATCGTTTTGCTCAGTAATACGTCATTTGTCAGTATGGACTTCCTGATTGGTCCGGAACTGTTCCTGCGCGTGACGTCGACTTACATTTTTTACATGAGACCCGCCCTTTGTCACCGCCCAGTTAACGATACCGCCGAATATTACAGAATAACGTCTAATGAAATGCTATACGTTCCAGAATTAAAACGCCTACCAAAAACATTTTAAAATTGTTAGAGATCTTCCGGGTTCGCAATGATTAATGGTATTATTTTATGTAACAGCAGTATATTTACTGCTGCTTTTTACAGTATGAAACAAAAACCATCTGAAAGAAGCAAGAAAATAGATTGGGTTGTCACATACAAGCTTGTACAAACTTAACAAATTATTTTGTCGGCTACCATGCAAACACTACTATACGAACGTGACACATTGTGATTTTGGCACTGTATATTAAGGTTAATTCTAATAAGGACGTCAATGCCGGTTTTTGTCATAAATCGTCAGTAGACACGGCGGCATTGTCAAAATAAATTTTAGAACGTACTTGATCTATACCTTGTTAGAGCAACATACAAATGTGCCGTTTTGACGACAACCCGTCACATCAAAAACGGTTAACGATATGAACAATTTTTGAGCGATATTTTTCAACATTTCTCCGCGTTGATTCGTACTTTGTTTCATAATTTTATTTATGATGGGAAAATTTAGTATTGCCTATAACAGGCAGTTAAACTTTAAATATTTTTTATAAATTTCATTTGCTACTTCTACGGCTACATTTATAGTTCTGTTTTTTTCACTAGACAAGTTAAATTTAAACTAAATCATATTAAGTACAGAAGAGGTACTGGTGAAAGAAAACTGTTATGAGCTTCTTCCAACGACAGTAGATTATTATACAGTTAGACCTTGCAGTGAATATTAAAAGCGCATTTGCAAGATGCAAGCTTAAAGATTTTTTTAAAGACCTCTTATGCACATGAAAACACTTTTCTACTTAGTGGTACGGTTATAAACCAAAAAAAGTAACCCAATTATTTTTTCTGATTATTTCAGATAACATGTAAATGTTTGAACTAACTTCTAGGCTAATGATCTTAAAACGCAATTTAATTGTGCCGAAAATTTCACATCTCATTATTTACCTAATTTTAAGCTAATTGATAGACCGGATTTGAAAAAATGAGTATTATCATCGTCGTTATGAAAGAACGTACAAATTTGTTCCTACTAATTGTTCAAAAAATATAATCTGATAATAGTTTATTGAATTTAATGTTCAAACCAACATCTTCTTTAAAGAACGTTGACGTAATATATTAATATGTACGGTCTTATTTCTCAGAATTCTTTTATTTTTTGTGCATGAATTTTGACTTGAGCAATAATAATCAGAGAGCTATGCCGAAATTAATTTTCTTATGTTTCTTAAGGCATGATTTGATGATTGGCATTCTACACTGTGGGCGCGGATTATGTATATTTTAATTTTACATTATGAGTTAACTATCGGATTCTAAATTAACAAAAAATAAACATTACAGATATCGTTACTTAACGAATTTTTTTTCTTCTGCAATGTTTGTGTCTATACATATGCGAAAATATATTAATAAAATCAAATAGAACTGATGTACAATTGACAAATTATTTAGGTCTTGCAAGTAAGGCGGCCTACGTTGACGGTGAGGTGCGTGTGACGTCAAAGGCAGATATAATATCGGACCAATCAGAGTCTAGTATTCTCAACCAATGAAAAATCTCCAAATCTAGCCAATCAGATGTCTTCTTTTGCGTTAATTTGATTGGTTATTGTTGTCCAATCAGAGAGCTTATTGTAATTCACTACGTCATCCGATATGAACCAATGAAATCGTTTCATTCAGTATTACGTCATTTGTCAGTATGGACTTCCTGATTGGTCCGGAACTGTTTCTGCGCGTGACGTCGACTAACATTTTTGAATTTTGACTTGAGCAATAATAATCAGAGAGCTATGGCAAAACTAATTTTCTAATATTTTTGAGGCATGAATTGATGATTGAAATTCTACACTGTTGTCGCGGAACGTGTATATTTTAATTATACATTATGAGTTAACTATCGGATTCTAAATCAACAGAAAAATAAACATTACAGATATCGTTACTTAATACTAAATTCAGATGTTTTTGAAGTATGTCTGTTATGCATATTTTTTCGGATGGTTCGGAAAATTTCGAAATGCGAACAGGTCCAGGTCCCAATTATTTCAAATTAGTTGGGTTTTTGTGTAATTTTAATAAAATCTAAATTTTTAAACAGCGCCTAATTTATAAAATTTGTTATTTTCCATTCCATACAACCTTAATTTCTACCAGTAAATGCATGCAAGATGACTGAATGGTATTGCCTGGAAGCCAACCAATTATTTAAAAACCTTTCATTAATTAAACTTTTCAATTGTGACATAAATGTAATGGCGCGGTGGAATAAAACGAAATGAACAGTTTCAAAAATTAGATAGTATTAAGTATAGCGGAAATAATACTTGAAAGAAAGGCTGAAGTAATTGTCCACGTACGTAAAGCATTGGAAAGGAGAAGAACGACTTTTATTGAAAATGGACGGAACAATATGAAACCACGAGATGAAAGTAAAGGGAAAACGGGCCGTTAGAATTAGTGAAAACAGAAAATGGGAAATAAAGAGAACATTCAACACACAGGGGATACTTTAGATCTTCAGAAGATTGGAAAAGGTAATACTAGTTTTGTTGTCCCAGGTCAGAAACTGTCATAATAGAAGAAAATACATCTTGTTGGAGATAATCCGCCTCGGACAATATGGAAAGAGAAGAATTTCTAACATCATTGAAAAGAATTTTATATAATGGATTTAGTTTCTTCTGTAAATTTAATTATTGACTTAAAGTTACTTTACAAAATTACTAACATAAATATGAAGTACTTTGCCAAAATATTGTAATTACGAGATATTAGAGCTAATGACTGGCAGTCGCTGCCATATAAAATGAAAAATCCGATGTGAAACACTTCCACGACTTTCTCTTACCAATGTAAATATTTAAAAATATAACCAATATTTAATAATGATTAAACAATGTAAAATAAAAAACCTAACCTATTTTAAACATGAGTGAATGACACTAAATGAAAATGAACCTCTATTTGACTTAAAAATACAGATTAATTAATTGAATCTAATCTAAGCTCTGTAGCAGAAAACGATTGGAATAAAAGTCGTAGGTCCTTTAATTTTCTATATTTCTGACTATACGAAATACTCGTTTCCTTAAAATGCATATTAAGATTGCAATCTTAAGAAAACCGGTTTTTCGCAGATTTAAATGAGCAAAATATGGGAAACACTAGAATAATCGTTTCGGGTTCTGTAGAAAATGCGTGGTTAGCGCAACTGCCTTTTAAGCCGGGGTCGCGGGTTCGATTTCCGGTTAGGTCGGGCATTTTTTCACCACTCATCTTTATGTGTTGTTTGTGTCATCATCCAAAAGGCTGCTTTGAACCTGTAGAGGTTTTACTAAGTACTGAGTGTAAAAGTACACTTAGTACACTTATCAGCATACCGGGCCCTCTGATAACCACATATTTTCCACTCTGCAAATGATACCTTCAATACATTCAACACACGGTCTGGCTGTATAATAAAATTTATTACTTTCAGAGGAGATAAAACCCATACTAAGGCTTCAGTCTGAAAACCCAATTTTTTACCACGGGAGCTTAGAGTCCCTCTATGTCTTTCCCGATATGCCGCTTACCGCTTCAGGTACAGAAAAAAGTAGTAAAAAATGAGACAATTTCTTAAAAAATTGTTGGAGTCATTTTTACTTTCGCTTGCTTGTATAAAAAATTATACAGAAGGAAAGTATTGTGTTCACATCGATTTTTCGAAATTGAGTTTTCTCCGGTTATACACGTTTTCAGACCTTCTGAACCCAAAAAACGTTTCTAGCAATATGGCTGTGTGTGTGTGTGTGTGTGTGTGTGTGTGTGTGTGTGTGCGTGTTTGTGAACAGAACTTTTCAAGAACGGAACCTCGTACAAACTTTAAATATGAAACTTAAGTTAAATACTACTACCGGACTCGACACGAACATTTTCATCAAAATCGGTCAACCGGAAGTAGTAGTTTATTCGTGTAGTTTTTTCACTTTTTTGCGATTTTCTCAAAAACGGCTCCTACGATTTTTTTAAACTCTTAATTTACTACATTCTTTATGCTCTACAAGATAAGGTAGTCACCGTGTCTGCTGAAATTCATCGAACGACGATTTATTCAAAAAAAGTTTTTTTTAAGATTGCGGCTTTAATATGCATTTTAGCGCAAAAAAGTATTTAATAAAAGTTGTAGAGATTTTAAAATCATATAACTTTTGTTACAACAATTTTTTGTATAACGCTTAGTTTAGCGGTAATTAGCAATTTTCTGTTTTTTTCTCGAAAATGTGTAAAAAATGGATTTTTTCAAGATTTCAGCCTTAGTTTTTCATTTTACGACAAAAGTGTGTATAATTAAATTTATAGAAAAATCAAAGATCTAGAACTGTTATTCAAATTTTTTTCTATACAGATTCCAGTTTAACGTGATAGAGTGATTTTCCGTATTTTTAAACCAAACTGAGGTTGATTTTCATTATTAAAATAAGGTTATGTTTATAACGGTTTGGTTTCTTGTTTATTTATAATGTTTTATTACTAATGTTACGTTATATTTAATTATGTGCATTGGCAAGACAAACTTGTTTGAGTGTTTCACACCAGATTTTTTATTATGTTATATATGATATATTATATCATAAGGAACCATCTGCCCATAACAGACAGGTGGAGTGTCAAATTATTTACACTCAATCTGTCAGTTGCAGGGCTAAAATAAATAGTTCTGTTTCTTGTCACATGGTCAGCCAATTAAATGACTGAATCATTTAAGAACAGAAGAGGTAGAGGTGTAAAAGACACTAATCAGAGTTATCTCCTCTGAAAGAAAGAAATTTCATTATACAGCCAGACCCTGTGGTGAATGAAGTGAAGGTGTCATTTGCAGAGTGGAAAATATGTGCTTTTCAGAGGGCCCGGCATGCTGATAAGTGTACTTTTCCATTCAGTGAGGAAGGCAATGGTAAACCACCTCACTCCTCGTTTTACTTAGTAAAACCTCTACAGGTTCAAACCAGCCTTTCGGCTGATGACCTAAACAACAACAACGAACCATAACGGCAGGATGAGCTTACTCTTACCAGTTTCTGCAGGTTCTATTATTCAATACCTTAGATGGTTTTGTGCGTAAATCCATTTTGAATAAACAACGGATTTTATCCACCGCAAAAGGACAAAGTCATATTGCGTGAGGTCAGGAAATCGTAGTGGCCATTTCAGTGGTCCGTTGTTTCTACCAAAAATTATAAATTGTGTATTTTATACAGTACAGGGCAAGAGAAAGAACAAAACGTAAATCTAATTAATGATTATTAAGGAATCCAATGTAGTTTACTGTACGGTTTATTATTTTAATGTTTACGTCATGTTTTGACGTGTTACTCAGTAGATTGGACTAGTCAGTTTGACGCTTCGTATCGGACATGTTTTAACAAACGATTTACATTGTAGTTTTGAATTTGATTAGCATCGAGCTTAGGGTACAAGGTATAGGTTAAGCTGGTAGTAAATACCTGGAAGTAATTAATCTTTCAGCAACGTTTAGCATTAATTGACTGTCCCGGTAATTTACCGACGATTTGATCCGATTGATTCAATGCATGAATCAAAACCTTCCTTGCAAAGCAACCGATTAGTAATATTTAATGATTCCCTACAGAGTTATGTAATAATTATTCGATTATAATACAATGTTTTATAAATATATAGTAATAAAAGCCTTAAATTCACCAAAATACAATTAAAACACAAGTGATTACTATTTCTACAATAAAACACTAAAAATATTGGATGGGTTATCCGAGGTTCTTTCGAAATCTAGTTAAAAATAAATGATAAAACTTATAACAAACTTATATTAACAAATTAATCAATTTTATAATAATAATTTATTACTAATAGTTAAACTACTAATAAATTACAATTTAATTAATTAATTAATTAATGGCCTAAATTTATTAACAAAAATGTTATTCAAAACTTAATACTTAAACTAACTAAAAGAATGATTGCTATTGAAATTCAGAATAATTATAGTACGTTTGTTTTAGGAAGAAGCTTGTAAGGGGAGGGCGAGTAGGTAGAGTAGGGATAGTTTCAAAGGGGCAATTGTTTTCTCCTTCTCACTTAATGATCATTCCCTCTCTTTCTAACCGTATACTATGTTACAACTACGAGGTGCTTCCCCCACCACTAAACAGAACAGCTCAGCGGCACACAGCGTTGGAGGAAAAGCTTCCAGCTACAACAAATGACCTGTAATTTATTCTTATTTACAAAAACCAACAACTATATATTCTATATAATGTTTAACTGTGAGAGCACTTTAACTGTGTAGCACAGTTTCCACAAATTGATCTATCAGCACCGGCTAAAGTGAATATTAAAGAGATCAACTTAGTATGGCCAATTTATATCTCGTCAACACCACTATATTTTCACTTTCTCTTGCCTATATGAATATATAGGAAGAAAAGAAAGTTTCATGTCGATTTTTCTAAATCGAGTTTTCACCGGATTTATACGTTTTCAGACCTCCTGAACCCAAAAAAACATGTTTTTAGCGATTGGTCTGTGTGTGTGTCGTGTCTGTGTTTGTGTGTGTATACAAAATATCTCAAGAACGGAACATCGTACGAACTTGAAACTTCAAACTTAAGTTACATACCCTTACCGGACCCGACACGAACATTTTCATCAAAATCGGTAAACCGGAAGTAGTAGTTTATTCGTATAATTTTTCACTTTTTTGCGATTTTCTCAAAAACTGGTCGTATGATTTTTTTTAAATCGCCTCATTTACTTAACTTTTTTATTCTCTACAAGATAGGGTAGGCGCCATGTTTGCTGAAATAATAAGTCAGGCTGTTTTCACGTAAAAACAGTTTTTTTAAGATTACGGCTTTAATATGTATTATACCGCAAAAATTTATAAATTAAAACATGTAGAGAATTTAAAAACCTACAACTTTTATTTCAAATATTTTTTTGTATAACGCTTAGTTTAGCGGTAATTAGCGATTTTCTGTTTTTTTCTCACGAAAACGTGTAAAAAATCGATTTTTTTAAGATTTCGGCCATAGTATGCATTTTACAACAAAAGTTTATATAATCAAATTTATAGAAAATTAAAAGATCTACAACTTTTATTTTGAGCATTTTTCTCTACAGAGCCTAGTTGAGCGTGAATGAGTGATTTTCCATATTTTTAGGCCAAACTGAGGTTGATTTTCATTTTGCGTGTTTCTCTAATGATTGAAATAAGGTTAGTTTTTTATTTATTTCTAATGTTTTATTACTAATGTTAGTTTTATTGTTAATTATTTGCACTGGCAAGAGAAAATCGTGTGAGTGTTTCACACCAGATTTTTACTCTTTAAATTTGTTCCATATCTCAATTTCGATGCCTGTACTTCATTCAACTTAGTAATTAATGTTACCTATTCTCTTATCGGGACGCTGACAAATAAAGATTTATTTATTTATTCTCTACGTGTCTACATAAGGCTGAAGATAGTAAAGCTTGTAAATTTTTAACATTTGCTCCTAAAAGGGTTAGAATAGGTGCAGCTTACCTGAAGCAATAAATATTGTTTCTGTACCTTTCCAACGAGTAATTCTGTAAATCGGCATCAGTATTCCTAAAGTGATACCTAGAACAATTTAAGAAGAAAGTGAAATCAAGAAAACCGGGAAAAGCATTATATTTATTTATTTCATGCACTAAGACCATAAAAATTTTACTTTGTTATAAAATAATAGTAGGTTTTCTTAATCTCAAGAATTTTCCATTAGTTTCTTTATCTGTTAGAGTTAGTTTTCTTTATCATTCGATTCTAGAATAAAATATATAACAAAATGTCTGGTCGTTTAGTGTTTTATCATAGAACAATCCAGCGATTGTTTACTAAGCAGTAAATCGTTCTACCTAAACAAAAGTGTTACTTTTATAGATCCATGAGTAAAACATTCGTAAGTCAATAAATACATTTTGTTCGCCCGGTTTCTATTCTCAAATAATATTTTTACCACCGAACGAGCGGTTTTTAAATTGAATTGGAAAGCAAACTAAAGTCATATTGACTTCTATTGCTTTATAAACGATACTTCGTATACAGGGTGATTCACGAAGATATGCAGAAACTTTGGGAGCCCATTTTACATGTAAAAATAATGAAAAAAGTTCATATAAACATGGGTCCGGAAATGCTTCGTTTCCAAGTTACGGCTAGCGAAAGTTTCGCCTGGATTTCAGCTCACCAGGTGAAATGAGGTCTTCCTGGAATTCTGGTAAGGTAGATTAAGGGGCGAATTCAATCATTTCTTATGGTTTTTGATCTGATTAATTGAATAAAACAGGTCCCAGAACTGTAAGTTAAATAGTTTTTAAGAAAACCAGTGTCAAATGCAAAAAATGGAGTGAAAACACATTTTTTCATATTTGGGCAAGAATAACTTTGTTATTTCACCAAGAAACAGTTAAAATTTTTCAATAAAACACGTAGAAAATTTTATTCTGAACAAACCGGTGTAAATTAAGTACACAGAAAGCGAATAGTTTTTGAGAAAACCACTGTCAAATGCAAAAAATGGAGTGAAAAAAACACATTTTTTTATCTTAGTTTTTCCGGTTAATTTTACTTTGTACTCTTATGAATAAAAATTCATTTAATCAAACATCTATTCGCTTTCTGTAATGCAAAAAATGGAGTGAAAAAAACACATTTTTTTATCTTAGTTTTTCCGGTTAATTTTACTTTGTACTCTTATGAATAAAAATTCATTTAATCAAACATCTATTCGCTTTCTGTGTACTTAATTTACACCGGTTTGTTCAGAATAAAATTTTCTACATGTTTTATTGAAAAATTTTAACTGTTTCTTGGTGAAATAACAAAGTTATTCTTGCCCAAAGATGAAAAAATGTGTTTTTCACTCCATTTTTTGCATTTGACACTGGTTTTCTTAAAAACTATTAAACTTACAGTTCTGGGACCTGTTTTATTCAATTTATCAGATCAAAAACCATACGAAATGATTGAATTCGCCCCTACCTTATCAGAATTCCAGGAAGACCTCATTTCACCTGGTGAGCTGAAATCCAGGCGAAACTTTCGCTAGCCGTAACTCGGAAACGAAGCATTTCCGGACCCATGTTTATATGAACTTTTTTCATTATTTTTACATGTACAATGAGCTCCTAAAGTTTCTGCATATCTTCGTGAATCACCCTGTATTATTAAGAAATATTTAAAAGAAAAATAGTATTTCTATTAAATTTAGAATAAATACATCATATGTATGATCGCCATTTCAAGTACAACTTGTTGCGTACGTTTGTTTGTGTGCTGGTTTTTTAGTTATCTTTAAGTTTCATGACCTGTGGTTTTTAATTTCAAATGGAAAGCAAACTAAACCATATCGACTTCTATTGTTTTATACTCGATACGTCATATAATTATTAAGAAATATGTAAAAACAAAATAATATTTCTATTAAATTTAAAAATACATACATTATTATGATCGCCATTTCAAATGCAACTTGTTGCGTGTGTTTGTGTGTGTGTGTGTGTGTGTGTGTGTGTGTGTGTGTGTGTGTGTGTGTGTGTGTGTGTGTTTATGAACAGAATATCTCAAGAATGGAACATCGTACAAACGTGAAACTTGTAACTTGAGTTAGATACTACTACCAGACCCGACACGAACAGTTTCATCAAAATCGGTCAACCGGAAGTAGTAGTTTATTCGTGTCATTTTCCACTTTTTTGCGATTTTCTCAAAAACGGCTTCCACGATTTTTTATAAAAATCGCATCATTTACTACATTTTTTATTCTCTACAAGATGAGGTAAAGGCCATGTCTGCTGAAATTCTTGGGGAGGTTGTTTTCTCGTAAAAAACTGTTTTTTTTTTAAGATAGTCGCTTTAAATGCAATTAAGCGCAAAAATGTACGTAATGAACGTTGTAGAGAATTTTAAATCCTACAATCTTTATTTCGAATAGTTTTGTATAACGCTTAGTTTAGCGGTAGTTAGCGATTTTCTGTTTTATTCTCACGAAAACGTGTAAAAAATCGATTTTTTAGGATTTCAGTCTTAGCATGCATTTTACGACAAAAGGTTATAGTCAAATTTACAGAAAATTAAAAGATCTACAACTTTTATTTAGAGCATTTTTCTCCACAGAGCCTAGTTAAGCGTCAAAGAGTGATTTTATTGTTAAGCCTAACTGAGGTTAATTTTCATTTTTCGTCACTCACTTACTAATAAAATTAGGTTATGTTTATTGAGGTTAGTGTTTTTGTTTATTTCTAATGTTTTATTAGTAATGTTAGGTTATATTGCTAATTATTTGCATTGGCAAGAGAAAGTTGTGTAAATATTTTACGCCAGATTTTTAAAATAATCTCCGCAACTCTAGACCTCCCTTTCTCTCTCGCCCACCTCTCCTTCAATCACTCTCTCGTGCTCTCACGTTCTCCCTTACTTGCCTCCTCATTCCCCCTGCCGTGCTTCTCCTACTACTTAACATCTTCTTTCTGTATTTATATCATTCTCTTCCTCCCTCTTGCTCACTCCCTCAATCTTTCTCATCTTTTCTCTCTCACACACTTTTCGCCCTCCCCCATTCTTTGTCACCATCATCACTCCTCTGTCATTTCTTCTCGCTTCAATTCTCTTTCTACCTCTAGCTCTACAACTCCTTCCCCTCTCTCTTTTATTATACTGTATGTATCTGCGTGTGACCGCCCGTAGTGTAGTGGTCAGCTCAACTGGCTCTATGTCAGAGATCCTGGGTTCGATCTTCTGTCAGGTCTGGTATTTTATCATCACTCATTTTTATCTATCACAGTTCATTATCTGCATTAGCAGAAAACATTTGGACGTAAGAAAAGCCTGTGTGAGTAGGTATGAGGGAGTAGGTAAGTGAATGAGTGTATACGTTTCTTATCTATAACATATTATGAGACCCATAATAGGCAGGTGGAGTGTTAAATTAATTACACTCGATCTGTTAGTTCCAGGGCTACAAAAGAAAGTTCTGTTTCTAATCACATAGTCAGCCAATTGTATTACTGAACTATCTAAGAACAGAAGAGGTAGAGGTGTGAAAGACACTAGTCAGAGTTGTCTTTTCTGATAGTAATGACTTTCACTATACAGCCAGACCCTGTGGTGAATAAAGTAAAGTTGACATTTGCAGGGTGGAAAGTGGTTGCGTTTTGGAGGACCTGGCATGCTGATAAGCATACTATTTCAACTCAGTGAGGAAGGCAAGAGTAAACCTTCTCACTTCTTGTTTTTAATTAGTAAATCCTCTAGAGGTTCAAACCAGCCTTTCGGATGTTGACCTAAACAAAAACAACAACATATTATGAATATTTCAACTCATTTGTATTACAATCTCGCACCTCTGACGAAATTAGCGGGGTGATTTTATATACGATTTTATATACGATGATTTTATATACGGGGTTTTTTATACGATTAAACTTAACTTAAACAGTTTATTCCTAACCTCAATGTATGTTCACCCGCCAAACCTTTCGCGCGCTAATTATAAAAGTATAAATTAGAAGCGTATATCTCTGATAGAACGACAAAATGGAAACAATAGGCGCTAAATACGGCCGGATCAACATAAATATATATTATTAAACATTACTTCCTTTGTTTGTATGTACTAAATGACAGAACGAACAGCCAAACAAAACTTGGGTACAACATTCTTCTTCTTCTTCTTCTTCTTCTTTCTCTCTCCCCATGTGCCTTACAGCGTCGGGGTAGTCTCGGACAACTTCCTCCATTGTACTCTATCCGCCGCCAATCGTCTCATTTGCCCTAGGGCCATGCCTCTTTCCTCTCCCAATCTTCGTATGTGCTCATCATATGAGTATCGTGGACGTCCTCTTACTACTGTACCCAGATACTCATATGACCTCACCTGTTCCATTACCTGTCCTTATCTGAGCACATATCCATCATCCAATTGTCTCTCTCCACATCCTCTTTTCCGAATCTCACTAACTCCTAGAACACTCATTTTATACCTTTTCATCTCCTCTACTATTTCCTTTTCCTTTCCAGTCAAAGTGCGTATATTCCAATTTCCAAATCGTAAATTAGGTTTGTCCAGTCTTTTATTCCGAAAATTCCTGTCCTGTCTGAGGCTATTTATGTGACTTTGAATCCGCTTTTTCAACGTGTGGGTGATTGGCCCAACGACGTCGTTTTTGGAGTACTTCTTCGTCTGGCTCCTACCCTTTGACCTGTCCGGCTTGGGAGGCCCTGCTGGTAGTTACACTACCGCCGGCATAGCTCTCCGGGTCTAGGGAGCACGCAAGCCCCTCCACCATCTACAAGGTCCTGTACTCCCTAGGAGGGGACAACACTCACCTCAGAATATTACATCAAGACATCTTTCGTCTCTCTCTCTGAGACATCTTCAGGATGAACATCTCACGTATCACACGTAACACAAATAACACACATATAGCAAATAAGGTCGAAGAACACATCAATAAATTCTATGTAACCGTTGCAACTATATTACGCGTGACTATCCGCCCGAATAACGAGATAATCATTGTGTACCTGTTTTATTATTTATTGCAGTTTTACCAACTTATTGGTGGTAACAATTTGAAATAATTTGTCATTATCAAAGTCTGTCTGGCTGTTCATCAAGTTTTCCTTATTATTTTTACTCTCTCATGCCTGTATGAATGTATAAGAAGGAAACTATTGTTTTCATGTCGATTTTTCGAAATTAAGTTTTCACAGGATCTACACGTTTTCAGACCCTATGAACCCAACTCTGTGTGTGTGTGTGTGTGGGCGCGCGCGCGTGACAAAAGGTCTCAAGAACAGAATATCGTACGAAATTGAAACTTGAAACTTAAGTTAGGTACTACTAGAGGATCCAACACGAACATTTTCATCGAAATCGTTCAACCGGATGTAGTAATTTATTCCTGTCATTTTTCACTTTTGCGATTTTCTCAAAAACGGCTCCTACGATTTATTTTTTAAATCGCCGCATTTACTACGTGTTTTATACTCTATAAGATAAATTAAGCGCCATGTCTGCTGAAATTCTTGGGGAGGCTGTGCTCTCGTTACAAAAGTTATTTTTAATATTGCGGCCTTAATATAAATTTTACGGCAAAAGTGTATGTAATTAAGGTTGTCGAAAATTTAAAAACCTACAACTTTTGTTTTAAACGTTTCTTTTTTGTATAACGATCAATTTGTGATTTGCTGTTTTTCTTTCATGAAAATCTGTAAAAAAATGAATTATTTTAAGATATCGGCCTTAGTATCTATTTTACGACAAAAAATCATATTATTAAATTTATAGGAAATTAAAAGTTCTACAATTTTTGTTTCAAGCATTTTCCTCTACAGAGCCTAGTTTACCGTCAAAAAGTTACTTTCTTATTATTAAGCCAAACTAAGATTGGTTTTCATTTTGGATCATTCACTCATGATTAAAATAGAGTTATATTTTTTTGAGGTAAGTTTTTGGTTTATTTCTAATGTTTAATTACTAATATTAGGTTATATTGTTACTTATTTGCATTGGCAAGAGAGAGTTGTGTGAGTGTTTCACACCAGATTTTCTGTTACTTGTTTTATGTTTTTACAAAAAGCTCATATTATGTACCTCTCCATGAGAACAAGACTGTAGTAGATTGACCGGTAAAGATTTTTGAATGATTTTGTCGGAGTAGGTCTTCTCGTTGTTTTTTCTGTTGGTTCTTTTGATTTCTTTGCTGCAGCAATGGTTTGTCATTAATTCTGGATCAGTGTTCTCATTTCAGTTTGTAATTGTTGTTTTTGTAGCAATTGATAAACTACTCTCGGTTGTTTTTGTAGCAGAAGTATTAGTTTCTTTAATCTTTTAGACGACTTTGACAGTGAGTGTTTTCCTTGTTTGAAGTAGATATTGGATTTTAGAGGTTACCGGTGTTATTTACGCTGAAGACAAGGTGTTTGTTTCAGTAGATTTTATTAATATTGCTGTGATGTTGAAATGAAATTTTTCAGTAGTTCCTGTAAGTTCAGCAGTGGCAGACGATATGATTTTTTCTGTAAATTTACGTAAATTATTACAGCTGTTTAATAGGTTATTTTTTATTAGTTTTCATAACTACAAAATCCTTTTCAAACAGCTTTGTTTACTGGTCTTCAAGTACGGGGAATATTTGTTCCGTAACTATTTAAATAGTTGATAAATTGATAATTTTATACTTTCCGTGAATTAATTCAGTTGTAAATAATAAATTAGTTCTGTCATTATTTTAAATCATTAGAATTATTGTTTGTAATATTAGCACTGCCTTCAAGGAATTCCAAATTGTTTGCAAGGTTTTTGATGAAAATATTATGTATATCTTTATTATTTCCAGAATTTGGTTTTTTCAGTTAATTTATGTATTGATAAATAAATAAACTATTTATAACGAGAACTAGAAAAGGTTCGGCGCCAAGTATTAAGTCCCATTTAATGTATTGTAATGATGTATTAGTTTATAAATGTTTATAGATTGATGAAAACTTTATGTTGAAAATTTACCGTGTGTCTATTTTAGTGTGAGTATGACAGTGGTGTATTCTTCTTACATTTTTCAGTGAATTAAAATTTTGTCAGCCGGACAGAAGTTTTTTTTAAATAAAACATGTGTCCTTACCGTACGTGTGAAATATTCCGTCTCGCTGGACGGAAAAATATAAATAGACTATAGATATAGTGAGAAGGAGGAAGGGAGAGAAAAAGGCGAAAGAGAAATAGAATATGAGTGAGTGTAGGTGTTTATGTACGTACGTGTGCGTGCGAGTTAGTGTATATAAATATGTGTGTGCATGTTGTGTTAAATGTCGTCATCTATAAGTGTGTCTATACCGTTCAGGAAAAACCGGCTAGACCGATAAGACTAAAATTTTTAAGCTAAGTTTTCTCAACCAACCTCTGAAAAGTACTTAAAATTTTATATGGAATCTCAAACTGAAGTGCTCAGTACTGTGGGGTCAAAATAAATAATACAGTTAACAAAAACTACTGGAATAATTTAGATTAAAACTACTACACTTACTGGGTCGTTAGGAACGAAAGCGTAAGAGGTATTCCTTGGAAAATCCGTGCGTGACTGTTAAGTATATTGTTCGTAAAATCTTCGTTTTTTAAATTTCAGTCTCTTAAAAATTTTTAGAACGAAACTGTACAACAAAAGGTAATTGTAATTAAAATTTCAACAAATTTCCTTCTAACCCTGAATTTAGCCACTGATTGTAACTGTGTGAAAACCCGCATCAAAATCAGTATTATTTCCGAATTAAAGCCTAACAGTAGATTCTACAGCAACAGTTAACATAAATATCGAAGTTAATTACTTAATGATAACGCCCTTATCTATCTAATGTGAGATCTCAATGTCATATATTTATGTGCTTCGTGTATGCTTTATTATTAAGCAGTTTATTATTAAGCATCGCTAAATGTTTTCAGTTTTGTCTTTATGTAGGCAATAGTTTACCAATAACAGGCAGGAGGAATGTAAAATTATTTACACTTTATCTGCTAGTTTCAGGGTTACAAAAATAGTTCTGTTTCTTATCACATGGTCAGCCAATTATTATGACTGAAGCATTTACGAATAGAAGAGGTAGAGGTGTAAAACACATTAGTCAGAGTATCTCCTCTAAAAGTAATGGATTTTATAATACAGCCAGACTCTGTGGTGAATGAAATGTGCTACTTGCAGGGTGGAAAGTAGATGCTTTTCGGGGGGGGGGCATGCTGATAAGTGTACTTTTTTACTCAGGGAGAAAGGCAATGGTAAACCACCTCACTCCTTGTTTTACTAAGTAAAGGCTGTAGAGGTTCAAACCAGCCTTCCAGCTGATGACCTAAACAACGTAGACAATAGTATAGTTTGTTCTCTAAATTAGCTATTGTTTCATTCTTCTGTTATTTTGAAAGGTTATTTTAAAAGGTCTTTAATCGATAAGAAACAGTTTAAACGACTTGTAACAGTAAACATTTTGTGAAGAAAATCAGACATGTTTTATATAATAATTAGTGATAGATATAGGTGTCTTGGTCTTTTTTGCAGTTACCCTGACTACTTCAAGTGAATGCCTGGTTAGCCCATTCTTGTCTTCTGTGCAGTAACGTAACCTTCCCAATCCCTATTACAAAATTTGGAACGACATATACGTATAATGCATATTATTTTGCGTAAGAATAAAAGTTTATTTTATTAAAATTCACAAAAAAAATTAAAAATTCTACAGTTTCAGTACTTAAGATATATTGTTTTACTTGTAGTTTAACCACCAATTATAATTTTGTGTTAAACAAACGGCATGAAATTTCTTGGTTTCTGAAATTACGAGTTTTAGATTCAATGCATGGTGGATTCAATGCATTACAACAAAACTTTAAAAAAAATAATATTGCTACAAACATGTTTTTGATGAACTTAGTTTAGTGAAAATTTTCTGGAAAAGCCGCATTTAATGCTAAATAAAATTGGACTTATGATTATTCTATTTCAAATAATAAATTTATACAATAAATGTCACTAACTAACCTTTCCAGCTGGCTTGATCTCCTACTGTTTACTACTTACACATGTTTCGGTGGATCCACCAACATCAGAGTGCACAATATCATTTGAAACTTTAAAATTTTTATTTAAAATCGGTAGAAGATTTTTTTATTTATTTTTTCGTTTTTTATAGATGAAAAAACCAGTTACTGACTTCAAACATTGACTTACAGACTAGAAAAAATTTCTTAAAACATTATGTTTGCAGTGTTGCATTATATGGGAGTGAAACGTGGGTGATAGGGGTTGTAGAAAAGGAAAGGGGAGAACCTTTTGATACGTGGTGTTATATGAAAATATTAAAGATTAGGTAGGTGAACAAAATAAGTAATTTAGAGGTTCTTAGACGAGTGGATGAAAAAGGAAGTATATAGAAACACCTAACCAGAAGAGAGGATAGGCTAGTGGGGTATATCTTAAGACATCCAGGTCTATCAATAATTGAAGGTAATATTAAGGAAGTGAATTTTAGGGGGAGGCAAAGGTTAGAATATATAAAGAAGATTACGAGTACAAACAATGTAGAGTGCTACAGGTATGTAGTTATGAAACGAATTGTTCAAGACGGAACAGCTTGGAGAACTGCATCAAACCAGTCGAGAGACTGATGACAAAAAAATAGACGAATAAAGATGTAATATCTTCTATATATTTTTTCAAAAAAAATAAAAGTTTCAAATGATATTGAGTACTCTGATGATGGTGGATCCACCGAAACATGTAACTAGTAAATAGTAGGAATCAAGGCAGCAACAGTTTATAAAACTTAAAATGATCTATAAATCAGGATATCTCTTTTTATATAATAGATAGCGCTCCGTCGTGGCTTCGCCCATGCAATTTTAAGGCTATGATTCTGTATTTCAATTTGCTAATAACTGATTTATAATCTGCTAATAACCTATTTGCTAAGTCACAAGTATAATTTTTTTGAATTACGTATAAAGAACAATTCACACACATCAATCGCGTCACCATTCCGAAACGGAACCGGCACGGCCACTCGAAGTCAAAAATGATGACAGTATTCACACATGTACGTCAGTTTTCCTTCCGTCAAACTCCATTCAGTCATTTTACAGAGACAAACACGTCCGTACAAAACAAAATATCGCCGAGAAAAAAATATCGTTTTGACGGTTCGGTGACGGCGACAAGACTAACGCACCGGATTCGGGACGGTGCCGGTGCTCAGTGTAGACAATGTCATTAATTTTTCAAGAAAGAATATTTTTCTGTGACTGAACATCTCGGAATGACGGAACTGAGAAGTGACGTGACGGATGTGTGTGAATCGACCCTTATGGTGAAAAAATGAAAAAGAGAACGATTAGCATATTTCCTGAATTTACATAAATAACTGTTGTTTTATTTAAACTTAAAGTTAGATTTAAGAAAATAACTTTATCCTATGCATTTTACTGAATTGGTTGAGACAAATTTTTTAAAAATTAAATTTTAATTGTTCGGTTGCAAAAATCATTTTTACAATGTCAGTCAAATACATTGTGTGACTTAAGCAATAACATTCGTATCTTGCATAATAAGTAATAATACTATAAAGCTTAAAAAAAACATAACACTTATTATGCTAATTACAACAATTCTGGAATTAATTCTGACTAAAATGTAAATCCAGTGTTAGGTCAAAAGATTAAAATCGCTGTTGAAGTCAATTCAACTTCTGGGAAATAGCTATAGTTTTGTAAAATTGATCTGCTGTTTACGTACGATAAGAACATAATACTGGATGCTATGGAATATGCCTATGGAGGGGGTAAATGTGTGTTGGAGAACCAGCCGTAAGCGTAGCGCTTCGCGTTGATTTCTCATCCTCGCATCAGTGGGGGGAATTTTTGCTATTTCTTCCCTTTAAAATCAAAATTTTGCAAAATCCTTTCTTAGTGCGCGCTTACACAACATAACAAAGCTAACTTCCAAATTTCAAGTCTCTAGCGTCAGTAGTTTCGGCTGTGCGTTGATCTATAAATGAATCACCAAGGGCATGGTTGTCCTTTTATATAATAGATTATATAAAATATAATTCAGTTAAAGCTGCAGGATGCATTATAAAAATTTATTTTTGACTTATTATTAATTTAATAATAGGATCGTCAATAATTATTTTCTTACTTTGTTTCAGGAAACCGTTGATACAGGAGACGATAACGGTGGTTCATCTGCTTGCGGAACCGGAAATTCCGTCCACCGACGAAGACGTCATCGAAAACACCAAAGACTTCCGTGTACCGTTGTGAATCCAGATGAGAATTTTTATTTTTATTGGTTATTCCTTCTTTCGGTGTGTGTGCTTTACAATTTTTGGACATTAATAGTTAGGCATAGTTTCTCTGAATTGCAAGAAAAGGCATCGACATTTTGGTTAGTCTGTGACGTGTTTAGTGATGTTATTTATTTATTGGATATAGGTGTTCAGTTTAGAACTGGATATTTGGAACAAGGCCTTATGGTATACGACTGTAGAAAGTTAGCGAGACACTACATATGCTCCAGAGCATTCTTTTTGGATTGTGCGTCGCTGACACCACTCGATTTACTTCAGTTCAATCTGGGTACTCAACCTCTTTTGAGATTTCCTCGGTTTCTAAAAGTAAGTTTCAAAAAAAATATTTTTCATATATAGATTTAAAATCTCTTGAGCTCGTATAACTTACACTTTTATTAATAATAAATAACGTTTGTTTATTTGTAATGTATAATTTTTTTTGTAGTTATCTTGATATTCATTGGTGGCAATTTTTAAAATTGTCATTTATCATTTTTTGTCCGTTCGTCCATCACACCTAGATGTCAGAAACCACGAGATACAGCAACAACCGGTTTTCGGATTCGTAATTTACACAAAACGGCAGAGAGCCTAAATTGGGTTTGAAGTTCCGGTTTCTACCGGAAATGGCCCAAAACCGGAAATCAAGAATTCAAAGTCAGAAACTTTAAGAGATAGCAACAAATGGTTTTTGGATTCGTAGTCTACACAAAAAGTTAGTGGGCCTGAATTGGGTTCGAAGTTTCGATTTTGACCAAAAGTGGCCCGAAACTGGAAGTCAAGAAATCAAAGTCGGAATTCGGAAACAGAAATAGTATCATTCGATTCCTCTCAAAGAGTAAATGCAGAAACCACTAATGGTTTTTGCCATGAATGGTAAGCCTTTTTAAAAATTTTCACCAGCCGTGAGACGCGTCGTTTCATGAAAGGGATTTTATTTATGATTTTTTTCAAGAACATAGGCCTACATATTTCAGTGAATCCACATCACATGAAATAACAATAACTTTTTTATTGGTATGACTAGGTGTAATTTTCTTGTAAGCTGTAATGAACACCAAAACGAATATTAGTACATTATAAAATCATATTTAATAAATATTTAAATGAGCAAAGGCAGGATATTTTAAATTAACAAATAAAATTAATGGATGATGAAGTAACTTGACTGCTTTTGCCATTAGTAAAGAATATGATAAGGGATAGGTTTAAATAATTAAATTTTTATGAGAAACACTAAGAAAACTACTCTGATAAAGTGGATCCGCCAAAACATGTAAGTTTTTCAATGAAATCATAAATAAATGAAAATTTAATGAAAAACTTTAAATATTTATACATTAGAATTGATTACAAGCTACAGAATGTATTACAAATATTTATTTGCTTGCTTTTTTATGCAATGTTCGTTTGTTTATTTGTACGAGGTAATCTCAGGATTTACTCAACCGATTCCAAATAGTTTTACTAGTAGAAATCGTAGAACTTCCTTAGTAATGTAGGCAATATATCATTAAATAAGTCAAAATTTTGGATAAAAACATTTGTGATGATGTAAAACATAGTCATCTTTTGGCTACCTAATCAAAGTTAATATAATTTTATACAAAGTTAGGGTATATAGTCGAAATCACGAAAGAAAACATCTGTCTTTAAACAGCAATATCTTTTGAACCGTTGTATGTAAAGACAATAACGATACATAAAATTAAAACTTGTTTTATTGGCGGTTACAGAATGTACATTTTTTTTTTGTTTATTTGTTTTATTTAGTTAAACATAATACAATTATTGCTATACTAACCTATTTATAATATTTTTAACTAAATATACTTATACGCAAAAACTCTTCTTCACGAAGAGTTCTGTCCGCGCATAGGAGTAAACAAAAAAATTATTTAGACAAATTTATATATACTAATAACTACTATAAAAAATACTATTATAAAATCTAAAAATGGTACTAGAAATACATTAAACATTTTTTGTTAAAAGCATTAAAATTAATGATAAATACCATTAAATTCATATAAAAAAAATAATAATAATACAATTTTTAAACATTACCTTAGATTATGTACAATTGTATTAATAGAGAAAAAACTTCTTTTTTTCAATAACTAAAACTACTTTACAATAATTTTAGGGAATACATATGGATATTTTTACTTATGAGAATTAATTCAATTAATGAGCACAGAAACAAACAAAAACACTACTGCAATGAGGAAAGCAAAAAATAATCAGAGAACAGTTATTTTAAAACTAGGAAAAATTTCGCAAGTTCTTGCTCGTATATCGATAGGATATGATATTTAAGTTTATGATTCATACGATGTGGTGATATAATACTGTGTAAATACGATGAAAGTGCGTTGACGAACCGCCCCTCAAGATAGAGAAATGACTTCTGAAAAAATGTACTGTTTGGTTTTCTTGTCCTTATTTTTCCATTAACATTTCTGGACTTAAATAGAGTATTAAATATAATGAATTACGCATAAAAAGTACCCTGCTTTTAACCACTTTTCCAGTATACCCAACTTTGTTCACGCGTACTTTAAATTGTATGGGGCTACAAAGAAATATATGTTAATGTAATCCTGTAACCAACAATAAAACACGCTTTCATTTGATGAATTGTAATTGTTTTTACATACAACGGTTCAAAAGATAACAAAAGACAGGTGTTTTCTTTCGTGAATCGGACTATAGTATTAGTTGTTTTATGTATCTGTTATATTGTGCTTACAATGTATCGTATTATTTAGGTATCAGATACAGTACTCTACCGCTTTACGATACATCATCCTAAAATCTTCATTTTTCAAGATTTAGGCCGGCCCGTTGGCGTAGTGGTTAGCGCAACTGGCTTCTAAGCCGGGGTCCCGGGTTCAGTTCTCGGTCAGGTCTGGATTTTTTTCTTTACTTATCTTAATCTATCATTTTTCTCACAGTCAGCATTAGCAGTAATTGCAAACAGTCGGACGTAAAACAAAACAAAAAAACATTTTTTACGAAATTCATTTACAGTACACTATATTTTAAAAAAAATGTCATATCTAATTTTTATATAGAAAGAAACTATTTAAAGCTTCCAAAAACCAAAGATATTGTACCATTTTTTTAAGAAATGGATTTTATCAATTTATTTTCATCCCTGCCACTGGTCATTCAAAAACATGTCAAAAATTCCTGTTTCCAGTAGCTACTAATTGGGTTTATTCATATAGTAGTGATTTGGCTTTTAATATGTAAGGTAGTTGTAACATAGCATAATTTTAATCATGAGTGAAAGACGCAAAATGAAAATCAACCTCAGTTAGGCTTAAAAATACGGAAAATCACTCACGTTAAACTAGGCTCTGTAAAGAAAAATGCTGTAAATAAAAGTTGTAGATCTTTTAATTTCCTATAAGGTTGATTTTATACACTTTTGTCGTAAAATGACACTTTTGTGTTCACATTATTTTGTACACTTTTGTGGCTAAAATCTTTAAAAAATCGATTTTTACACGTTTTCGTGAGGGAAAAAAAATCGCTAATTATCGCTAAACTATACAATACAAAAAAAAGATTGAAATAAAAGGTGGCGATAAAATGCATATTAAAGTAGTTAACTTTTTTTTTGTCATCAGTCTCTCGACTGGTTTGATGCAGTTCTCCAAGCTGTTCTATCTTGCGCAATTCGTTTCATATCTACATACCTTTAACACCCTACATCTTTCGTAATTTGCTTTATTCTAATCTTTGCCTCCCTCTACAATTTACTCCCTCAATATTACCCTCCATTATTGATAGCCCAATACCTGGATGTCTTAGGATATGCCCCACTAGCCTATCCCTTCTTTTGGTAAGATGCTTCCATATACTTCTTTTTTCATCCACTCGCCTAAGAACCTCTAAATTACTTATTTTGTCCACCCACCTAATCTTCAACATTTTCCTATAACACCACATTTCAAAATCTTCTATCCTCTTCCGTTCTACAGCCCCTATCACCCACGCTCACTTCCGTATAATGCTACACTCCAAACATAATGTTTTAAGAAATTTTTCCTAATCTGTAAATCAATGTTTGTAGTCAGTAAGCTGTTTTTCATTTCAAAGGCTTTTCTAGCTTGAGCAATTCTACTCTTGACATCACTTGTGCTTCTACCATCCTTTGTTATTTTACTCCCTAGATAGCAGAATTCCCCAACTTCCTGTATGTTTTCGTTGCCTACTTTTAAATTTCCCATCTCTTCTAAACCACTCTTGCTGCTGCACAACACTTTCGTTTTGTTCTTATTAATTTTCATGAAGTAATCCTTCCTCAAGATCTCATCCATTCCATTTAAGGCATCCTCTAGTTCATTCTTTGCCTCGGCTAATACTACTATATCATCGGCGAATCTCAGCATTTTTATTGTCTCTCCTTGAATTTTTATTCCTGCGTCAAATTTCTCCTTCACTTCATTTATAGCCTCTTCTATATACAAGTTATAAAGTAGTGGTGACAAAGAACAACCTTGTCGTACACCTTTTCTTACAGCAGCCTCTTTTTCGTACCCCTCGATTCTCAAAACAGCCGTTTGATTCTTATACAGACTGTAGATAACTTTCCTTTCTTTGTATTTAATTCCTAGCCTTTTCAAAGTTTTAAACATTTTACTCCAGTCCAGATTGTCAAATGCTTTCTCTAAATCTACAAATGCCATAAAAGTAGTTTTATTTTTCTGTATCCTTTTCTCAATAATCAGTCTCAGAGCCAATATTGCATCTCGAGTTCCCATTCTTCTTCTAAATCCAAATTGGTCATCATCCAATACTTCTTCTACTCGGTGTTCTATTCTCCTGTATATAATTCTTGTCAGTATCTTAGATGCATGGCATGTTAGGCTGATAGTTCTGTAATGTTCACACTTCTCCGCTCCTGACTTTTTTGGTATTGGAATCATAATATTTTTTTTAAAGTCCGATGGTACCTCTCCACTCTCATAAATTCTGCACACAAGTTTGTATAATTTGTTTTGAGCAACTTCGCCAGATCGTAATAATAATTCCGATGGTATGTTATCTATTCCTGGTGTCTTATTCATATTCATATCCTTAAGTGCCCGATCAAATTCTTCTCGTAGTATAGGGTCCCCTCTTTGATCTTCTTCAACATCAGTTTCTTGTTCTATCGCATCATATTCTAATTCTTTTCCCCTGTAGAGTTGGTTTATACGTATTCCTTCCATCTTTCAGCTCTCTCTTGGTCATTCAACAATGGTTTGCCACCTGCGCTTTGTAAATTAACAGCTTTCATCTTTCGTTCTCCAAAGTTTTCCCTTATTTTTCTGTAAGCTGCGTCCACTTTACCAACTGCCATTTTACTTTCAATGTCCGTACATTTCGCTCTGATCCACTCTTCCTTCGCTTTCTTACACCTTTTGTTTATGGTATTTCTCAAGTAGCAATATTGCTTTTTACCTCTCTCGTCCTTTACGTTTTTATATTTTCTTCGCTCATCCATCAGTTCTAAAATATCATTAGTAATCCACGGTTTCCTACCTCTTCTTTTAGTATGTCCTAACCATTCTTCCGCTGCTTTCACTACCACCTCCTTGAAGTTTATCCACTCCTCCTCTACACTTCCTGTGTCATTACCTCTTTCTTCTATCCCTTTTTGAATACTCTCCTGGAAACCTACCTGGTTGTCTTGTTCTCTTAGTTTGCCTACATCCCACCTAGCATTTCCCTGTCCCTTCTTCAGTTTTTTAAGTTTAAGCCTGCTATCCATTACTACTAAGTTATGATCACTCCCTATGTCTGCACCTGGATAGGCTTTACAGTTCATAATCTGGTTTCTGAATCTTTGTCTAACCATTATGTAATCTATTTGGTATCTTCCCTTGTCACCTGGCATCATCCAAATGTATAACCTCCTTTTGTGATTCTTAAAAAGTGTATTGCCTATCACTAAATTATATTTGGAGCAGAAATCTACCAGCCGACTCCCTCTGTCATTTCTCTTCCCTAGACCATATTCTCCGACTATCTTTCCTTCTTTTCCTTCTCCAACTACTGCATTCCAGTCTCCCATAACTATCAAATTTTCATCACCCTTGACATATTTTATTACTTCATCTAATTCCTCATATACTTGTTCTATTTATTCCTCTCTGTGTGAAGACGTAGGTATGTAGACCTGCACTATAGTGGTAGACTTTGGTTTCGTATCTACTCTAACCATGATAATCCTATCACTACACTGCTTATAGTAAGTCACTCGTTGTCCAATTTTTTTATTCATTACTAGACCCACTCCGCCCTGCCCTCCGATGGCTTTAGTGTTAATAACCCTATAATCCCCTGACCAAAAGTCTTGATCATCATCCCAGCGTACCTCACCAATGCCTAAAATATCTAACTTCAACCTATCCATTTCCCTTTTTAAATTCTCTAACCTACCAGTTTGTTTTAAACTCCTAACATTCCATGTTCCAACTCGCAGAATTTCAGAAACTTTTATTTTTTTGATGAAGTCCCCTCTGATAGTCCTCGCCCGGAGATCCGAATGGAGGACTAGTTTATCTCCGGAATGTTTTACCAGAGAGGACGCCATCATAAATTTTTCATATTTTGAAGTTCTCGAAGTTCTTGAAAATCTGCATATACTAAGTAAGCCTAACCAGAATCATACATGAAGGAGTTTCCTTACGATAATTCTAGTCAGACAGAAAAAGCTGTAGTTTACTGTTGCTTTCAGCTTTTTGGTTGGCAGACTGAGTGCCCCAAGCCACCGTCTGCCAGGGTGGAATGGGCAGCCCTTCCAGTTCCGTTCACCATGAGCCGGTTATCGTGCTGATGAGCGGTCACATGGTTACTAACAGGCCACACAACGTGAATGTATGGATAGGACACTAGCCTTCTATCCCGGCTGGTTCCCTTAAGCCTTTTGTAAAAGGAATTAAGGGGTCTCCTTCCAGTGAACGACAGAAGCCCTTTATAGCCCGTAGTTACCTTAAAAAACAATTTTTCATGTAAAAACAGGCTCTCCTAGAATTTCAGCAGACATAGCGCCCCTACCCTATCTTGTAGAGCATAAAAATTAAATGAGGCGATTTTTTTTTTTTAAATCGTAGGAGCCGTTTTTGAGAAAATCGCAAAATAGTGAAAAATGACACGAATAAACTAGTTCTTCCGATTGACCGATTTTGATGAAAATGTTCGTGTCGGCTTTTCTAGTGATATGTAACTTAAGTTTCAAGTTTCTAGTTCGTACAATTTTCCATTCTTGAGATATTCTGTTCACACACACACACACACACACACACACACACACACACACACGCACACACACAAAAAAAACATGGTTTTTGGGTTCAGGGGGTCTGAAAACGTGTAGATCCGGTGAAAACTCGATTTAGAAAAATCGATATGAAAACAATATTTTCCTTCCTATATATTCGTAGAGGCAAGAGAATGTAAAAAATCTGAGTTTCTTTCAAATTCAAAAATCTCAAAAATTCTCAAAAACGAAAGCAGGAGATTGTTGCCATCGTTGTATATTTTGAGATTGTAAAATGTATAATGTTCCGCAATACAGATAATCGAGAGTTTACGGTACATTATAAACAAATAAAGTACTACAATTTGCAGGTTCTTCCTGTCATAATAGACAAGGATGAATAAAATCAGTTGATATATAAATCACACGTCACTGATTCATGAGAGGTGGCAGTCATTCTTTCAGTAATAATAAACAGCTAACCCTTTCTAATATACTCATTAACTGACAGAAAATATCATTTTGCAAAACACAAACATAATGGAAAAGTAATCGATAATGTTAATAGGATTGCCAACAACATATTTCAATTTAGATGGTATCTAATTCACTCGAAAATTATTGAGTTAAAACGTAATAAAATCTCAGTATTATATACCTAGTTCCACTCAGCATACAATCATTGCAATATAAGAGGTAATACAATAATAACAAAATCTTGTGTGAAACACTCATACAACTTTCTCTTGTCATTTCAAATAATTAACAATACAACCTAACATTAGTAATAAAACATTAGAAATAAACAAAAAACTAACCTCAATAAACATAACATAATTTTAATCATGAGTGAAAGACGCAAAATGAAAATCAACCTCAGTTTGGCTTAATAATACGAAAAATCACTTTCATGCTAAACTAGGCTCTGTAGAGAAAAATGCTCTAAATAAAAATTGTAGATCTTTTAATTTCCTATGAGTTTAACTATATACATTTTTATCGTAAAGGCTGAAATCTTTAAAAACAAATCGTTTTTTTACAAATTTTCGTGAGAAAAAAACATAAAATCGCTAATTATCGCTAAACTAAGCGTTATACAAGTAATGTTTGAAATAAACGTTGTAGGATTTCAAATTCTCTACAACTTTCATTACGTCATTTGACGCTTAAATGCATATTAAAGCCGCAATTTAAAAAAAAAACAATGTTTTTATGAGAAAACAGCCTCTCCAAGAATTTCAGCAGACATGGCGCCTACCCTATGTTGTAGCTAATAAAAATTGTAGTAAATGAACCTATTTTTTTAAAAATCGTAGGAGCCGTTTTTGAGAAAATCACAAAAAAGTGAAAAGTGACACTAATAAACTACTACTTCTGGTAGACCGTTTTTGATGAAAATGCTTTTGTCGGGTTCGGTAGTAGTACCTAACTTAAGTTTTAAGTTTCAAGTTGGTATTATGTTCCGTTCTGGAGATATTCTGTTCGCACACATACATACACACAGACACACACACACACACACACCCACACACAAACCAATCGCTAAAAACATGTTTTCTGGGTTCAAGGGGTCTGAAGACGTGTAGATCCGGTGAAAACTCGATTTCGAAAAATCGACATGAATACAATACTTTCCTTCCTATATATTTATATAGGCAAGAGAAAGTAAAAATAACAAAATTATTCTGTTTACATTATAAGGAATTGTTTTTTCTTAGGGCCAGATCAAGTAAACTAGCTTTAAACATTTCTGAAACCTATTTTTACAGCCTAAACTCTAAGCATTTGTTCACTCTATTCACTTTTCATTATATCAATTCATACGGTGTCCATATTTTTATCTTCGTGTAAGCTCTTAAGTCGGTAATCAGAAGTCTAAATTTAGTTCATGCCCATAATAGGCAGGTGGAGTGTTAATTTATTTGCACTTGATCTGCTAGTTCCAGGACTACAAAAAATAATTCTGTTTCTTATCACATGATCAGCTAATTATATGAATAAGCCATTTAAAAACAGAAAAGATAGAGGTTAAAAAAACCACTATTCACAGTTATCTCCTCTGAGAGTAACGAATTTCATTATACAGCCTGATCCTGTGGTGAATGAAATGAAGATGTCATTTTCTGGGTGTAAAGTAGCAGCAGCAAGAGTGGTATAGAAGAGATGGGAAGTTTGAAGTAGGATTAGAAAACACGCAGGAGTTGGGAAATTCTGCCCTCTAGATAGTTTTTTTTGTTTTACGTCTGACAAAAAAAAACTACCTATATTATATAGATAGCAGAATTCCCCAACTCGTGCATGTTTTCGTACCTACTTTCAAACTTTCCAACTCTTTTAAACCACTATCTATGCAGTAAAATTATAGTGGTATACATTATCTAGGTAGTAAAATAACAAAATATAGTAGAAGCACAAGTGATATCAAAAGTAGGATTGCTCAAGGTAGAAAAGCCTTTGAAATGAAAAACAGTTTACTGACTACAGACATTGACAGAGTAGAAAAAATTTCTTAAAACACTATGTTTAGAGAAGAGCAATATAAAGGAGTGAAACGTGGGTGGCAGGGGCTGTAGAAAGGAAGAGGATAAAATCTTTTGAAATGTGATGTTATAGAAAAATGTTAAAGATTAGATGGGTGGACAAAATAAGTAATTTATAGGTTCTTAGACGAGTGGATGAAAAATTAAGTATATGGAAACACCTAACCAGAAGAGAGGATAGGCTAGTGGGGTATATCTTAAGACATCCAGGTTTAACAATAATGGAAAATAATATTGAGGAAGCGAATTATAGGGGTAGGCAAAGGTTAAAATAATTAAAGAAAATTACTAAATATGTAGGGTGGTTGCAGGTATGTAGTTATGAAACGACTTGCGCAAGATAGAACAGCTTGCAGAACTGCATCAACCAGTCGAGAGACTGACAAATATTTCGGAAATATATGTACCAGTGACTCAAACAGTGTAAATAAAAATAAGTAAATTTAGTGAAACATAAGAAGATGCAGCAGAACGAAAATGAAAAAATTGAACAATATATAGTATATTTAACAAGCAGGGTAGAAACTTTTTTATATGTCTACTCCAGCGTCATTTCAGTCTGCGTTGCAGATTTCCGGGTTATTTTGAGGATGCCAGTGTTCTAATGAGATCATTTTTATGATACTCAAGTTTGTGTTTTAACTGTGAATAGATGTGATAAAATATGTCGTTGATGTATGGAATACGTAAATCAATGTGACGTAAATGCAATGTGTGATTAGCAACGTAGAAGGGAGCGTCAGTTATTTGTCAAAGTAATTTGGATTGAAACCGTTGGACTTTTTTTGCAGTGCGGAATATTTCATGAATTTGGCCATTGTAATTCTATATTGGTTTCAGGAACGGTTCATACATCAGTAATTTTAGGTCAAGTTGGAGTTTTGATTGTCTCGTTATAAAGTGATGTTTAAAAATAATAAATTTTATATATTATAAGAACTTCATCAAATAATTCAAATGATTGAAGACTAAAAAGCAATTTTGATTAATATCCAAGTAAAAGCGGTATAAAGAATATTTCTAAATGTTAATGTAGAAATGATCCGTGTCTAGATAGAGAAGTACAATATTAAATGGAATGGAAATAAAGTACTGAATACAATATGGAAATAAATAAAAGGGAAACTAAACTGATGTAATGTATTAGAAAAACGAAATAAGGCAATAAATATTAAAATAAGCTACAAAGGTTTACTTTTTTGGATATAATGTAAACTATGTACAAAGCAAAACCATGTAAGCATAAAAAGTAGGTCATCAGAAGCTAAAATAATATTTGTTTTCTTTAATGTTTTTGAGGACTGAAATAACAGACGTACGAATTTGGAGAAGGGTACGCTAATGTGAATTTCATGAGGGTAAATAAATTACATATTTATTTTTCTGTAAATTTTAATAAATATCTTCAATCCTTGGTAACCTCTCTTGTCACCTATTAGTCTACATAAATGCAAAATATGTTAGTAAACCGCTCAGTCATCGCTAATTTTCTACTATCTTGAATAGGGTATTTAGAAAGCGTAAATTCGGAAAACTTGTTTCTTTAGGTTTAAATAAACTAAAGTGTTTACATTTAGACCCCTAGCACCTATGGAGCACAAAGGATTGATTGATTAATTGATTGTACAAAACGGATAAGGATATCCTTTCAGTGTGCCTCAAAACTAAAGCTCTAAAAAGTTAAATGTATTGCCCAGTTCTTCCTTATTTACATAGCAAACATACCCCGCCCTTGTGTAAGTTTTAGGAGACTGGTTAAAACTGAGACTGGTAGAATACAATAAGCAAAATTTCAATTCAATGCAGTAGCAAAAGTATTAGCGGAAAAATTATTATAATCTTAGTAGATATGATTTTATAGAGTGTAAGGCTTATATGAGAGTTAATGTAGGCCGTTTGTTCGAACAATACAGTATTATGAAATATTATCACACGCGATTTTTAAACTTTCCGCAAACGAACAATTCATGCGTTCTCTTTTGAAAGGTAGGCTAATAATATTCTTTATTGAAAATCCAATGTGTCAGTAAACTTAAAAAAAGATAAATGATAAGCTGTTGAAATTGTTGTGTAATGAAATTTGGTTTTTAGGTAAGCACTCGACAGGTTGGTTTGACCCTCTAAAATCTCTTCTGGGTGAGACGGGTTGTGTGCTGGTTTAACTCGCCTTCTCACAGAGTTATTAATTATCCGTGTCAGAATTCCAGTTCTTCCGAAAATCATCTACTTTCAACCCTCCGAATGACACCTTCACTTCATTCTCTACAGGGTCTGAGATTGCAAAATAAAATTCTTGACTCTCAGAGGAGATAACTCTGACTAGTGTCACTTACACCTCTACATCTTATGTTCTTAAATGCTTCAGTAATATAATTGGTAGACCATGTTATAAAAATAGAATTTATTTTCAACTCTGAAACTAGCAAATCGGTAAAAAAATTTATAACTCTACCTTTTTATTACGAGCAAAATTAATGTTATACATCTTAAATACAGGGACGAATTAAATATGAATAAAGCCAGAATCTTTTTTAAAAATAACATCGCCCATTATGTCATCAATTCCTTAGAACATAGTTTATTGTTTTTCGACTAATGCTTACGGGTAGAGCAAAATAGAAATCTTGTAATAAAACGGAATTAATCAGGTATATTATCTTATCCAGTTTGATATTGACTGTGATCCTTCTCAAAACATTTTGAATCATAAATTTCAGCTGCCTCCTACGTATCGTAATTTTTGATTTAAAGTGGTAAAAATTCATTCCCTAAAAATATGATACATTATTGGCCAAAAATTTGGTTAGTAAAATCAAACAACACGGAAAAAGGACTCACTCTCGTTTGGTTTTCTTCTTTTTCTTGATTTTGAATGAACATTCTTGATTTAAAAATGCCCGTGCAAATATTCTGCTGTAACAGCAAACAATTTCAATTTCTTTTATTATCCGAAAGATGTCTAGAATGGGGTACTACATGTTTGGTAAGTGGAAACAACCTAGAAATTATAAATGTCGAGTACAAGGTACTCACATATTTTATGCTCTACCGTTAACTAGACGTTCACATTGGGTGGACCGTATGTCACAATCTCACTTGACGTGACGCCCAAAAAGAGTACGGACCAATCAGAAAGCAGCAACCTCACGAATGACGTAACGCCGAAAGACAACATTTGATTGGTTGATATCGGTCTGACGTAGTACAGAGTACTAAAACCTCTTTGATTGGACAATGTTAACCAATCAAAATGACGCAAATGAAGACATCTGATTGGTTGTAATGTTGGCTTTCTCATTGGCCGAAAAGACTAGACTCTGATTGGCCAGATATTATATTATATATACTTTGATATTATATAGACTATACTCTGATTGAGCCGTTGACGTCATACGCGCATCACACTCAACTTGGCCCACCTTACTCACCGAGCCTAAATAATTCGTTTGTTGTACACCAGTAACATCTGATATATATCTTTTCGTATCTGTTAAACACAATAATAGCTAGGTCAAATCGACTGCTCGGTCATTAGCGACTACGGTGGGATAAAACTGTGGGTTTTTAACGTGTGAAAATTTCCAGACCCTAGCCGGGAATCGAACCTGGGACGTCCGCATGGTAGGCTAGCGTGCTACCACTACGCTATAAACGCGGCCATTTATTTGAAATTGTTATCTCATTTTTCTATGAGGAACCTGCAACTTAAGTGCATCTCAGGGACAGCCTATAGATAGAACACGAAAAACAAAAAAGAACCGTTGGTTCTAACATATCGACAAATACTTACATTTCTAACATTTTATGTTCACATTTCTATGAAAACTGTCATCATAAAAGATCTGTATACATATGTCGACATCTACATATTACGAATAGATCTTAAAACTACAATTGCAAAGAAAATATTAGCTATATTTGCATGTAGATTACAGTTTAGATTCGAATTTTTAATGTTATTTTTAAGATTGCAAAAATAATAAAAATTTTATTTTTATTTCTCAAATGTCGGTGTTTATTGGGTTATAACAAAAGAATGATTCTCCCTTTAGTTTTCATAGATTTTTTTTTATTTTATAGGCTATAATGGGGTTATAGGTGCCTGCCTACATTTATTGTAATAGGATTTGAGGTTATAAAAGCATCAGTTATTGTATCGCTCTTATTTCTGATTTTATCTCTTGTTACATAAATTCAAACAGCAGTACAGATGTGATTAAAAGAGAAAATAAAATCCAAAATTAACAGCTTAAAGTTATTTAAAGTAACATATTTTTCTGCAATTATTCATACAGTACTTCCTCCTTATCCGGATCCCATTCGTTCGGACTCACGAATTTAAAAATTACGGTTGTAAGTAGTAAAGCTCACTTCATATTTTCTGTTAATCTCTTTCTCCACCTATGTAAGGCCACCATGGGCAGTGATCACCTCGAAACGAGGACCTTAACGACCGTCTCTGATAAAAGCTTTTACCAGTTCTGACAGCTGGAAACTGTTTTCAGTACAGGAGAACAAGCAGCATCTATTTATAGAAAACAACCCCGAACTAATTGGGACCGGATATTGTAATTTTTGAACTATCCGAAAAACTTTCATAATAACAAAAAAATAGCTAAACAGGTAACACGGAGCGGTGTATTTTACGTTCAGACCCAGCTAAAGCACTGTAAATAGCACTGCAGGATGTAGAGCAGCACAACAAAGTCACACAGACGTCATGTTTGTAAAGCCCTGGTTAAATATGTCGTCATCATCAAGGTTTTTTGGCATTACGACAGTAAACAGTTTGTGATTTCATGCAAAAAGGCATTATGATAATAAATAAATAACAATTTATTTCCTATATATATTACACATTACAAAGAAATAAAAAGAAATGACTCCAATACAAAATTTATTATATTGCACTTCTATACTATTACGCTAGAGGTGGTGGAAATTATCCCATTCAACTATGGACAAAACCATGTACTAGGATGGGTTTGAAATTTTTGAATAAATATCACAAAAATGAATAATTAATTATTAGCAATAACATTCAATACCTACTATATTTACTTACTATAATAACTTATCCAATACTACGCTATTTACTAAGACTACCAGTACATCACCTAATTAATTATGATATACGAGGTGTGTTCAAAAAGTAACGGGAATTTTTAAATTTCGCGGGTTTGGATAGTCCGATTGTAAAAAAATTTTTTTTATTATGTTGGTACACATGCCCCTGACGTACGATACAATTTTCAACAATATTCATTGCTTAGTTCGTAAGTGGAAGCCGCTAAGATTAGAAGTGTTTTTCGAGCACGGCTATTTTTGTTTGTTAAAAAAAATGGATCAAAGAATTTGTATTAAATTTTGCGTGAAAAATGAAATAAAGTGTGTGAAATGTTAACAAAGGAATATGGTGAGTCTGCTATGAGTAAAACAAGGATTTACGAGTGGTATAAGCGTTTCCAAGATGGCCGCGAAAACGTTGAAGATGACGAACGACCCGGACGTCCAAGCACATTAACAACCGATGAAAACGTGATAAAAGTGAAAGAAATGGTCATGAACGATCGCCGAATCACAATCAGAGAAGTCAGTGATGATGTTGGCATATCGATTGGCTCATGCCATGAAATTTTTTCGGATGTTTTGGGTATGAAACGTGTGGCAGCAAAATTTGTTCCAAAATTGTTGAATTTCGAACAAAATCAGCGGCGAATGGAAGTTGCTCAGGAGTCACTAAATGAAGTCGACAACGATGCGGATCTACTCAAACGTGTTATAACAGGTGACGAAACATGGGTTTACGGATACGATATCGAAACTAAGGCTCAATCGTCCCAGTGGAGGCATTCTGGATCGCCAAGACCGAAAAAGGTTCGACAAGTGCGGTCGAATGTGAAGGTTATGCTCACTGTGTTCTTCGATTTTAATGGCATAGTGCATCACGAATTCTTGCCACAAGGTCAAACAATCAATAAGGAGTACTACCTACAAGTTCAACGCCGTTTGCCTGAAGCAATCCGAAAAAGCGCCCGGATTTGTGGCAAAACAATTCATGGCTTTTGCACCACGATAATGCACCTGCTCACACTTCATTGCTTGTTCGTGAATTTTTGGCCAAAAACAAAACTGTAACGATGCCCCAGCCTCCATATTCGCCAGACATGGCTCCATGTGACTTTTTTCTATTTCCAAAAATAAAGAGAACATTAAAAGGCCGTCGTTTTACAAGCATAGATGACATTAAAAGCGAATCGGTGAAAGAGCTAAAAGCTATCACAAAGATCGAGTTTCAGAAGTGTTTCGAGGATTGGAAAAAGCGTTGGCACAAGTGTATTGCATGCAAAGGGGACTACTTTGAAGGCGACAATATTAATGTAGATGAATAAATAAATATTTTTTTCAAAAAACGAAAATTCCCGTTATTTTTTGAACAAACCTCGTATATTAATATATAATAATACTCGTATTATTAAACTTTCATTATTTTTTAATAAAATAAAAATTATTAAATACAACCTAAAATTAATTAAGTAAAAAGTATACTTTTTTATTTTTCTCCTAGCTCTTTGAGTATACCTACATTTGAATATTACTGTTCATTTTCGCAATTTTCTCTTTACCTGTTTTGGCTATCCATTGTTGTAATTCTTTATTAAACTTTAAACCTGTTTGATTTTTTTAAATGGTTCAGGAGCAGGTTATATATTTTGGGTGCCAAGTGCTCAAAATAAAGCTGGTAAAGAGCAATTCTCGCTCTCTCTGATAAGAGTAGATCTCTGTTTCGTATGTAGTACTGATGTCCTCTATTTTGCACGTTATTTACGTTCACGTGAAGTCTTTTAATTATTTATTTCACGTACAGCTGCCTTAAATCCATAACATTGAAATCTGTAAATATCTGTTCCGTTGAATATCTTCGCGGTTTATTAGAAATAATTATAATGTATAATTTCTTACTATTCTTAATGAATGTGCTAATAAAATACCAGTAAGCGATTTATGTTCAAGTAAATCTTCTATTAAGAATTTGGTTATGTTAGTCTTCTATTCTCAACTTTACTGATTTTTATGATTAAAAGCCTAAAAAATTTTTATTGTAAAATTACTTAGTTATTGTTTTAAAACACGTTTTATACGTCAAAAAACATGTTGAACATAATTAATAATCAGTTCGGATAATCCAAAATTTTGTACTAGCGGATTAGTAGGGTTATTGGGTTTTTGAAAGAGAAAATTTTACTTTCAGTTACAAACTTATCTCATGTTGAAAATGTTATGACATTTTTCCTTTCACAGAAGAACTGTGAATTAATTAAAATTATATAAATATGTTTTCCATTTCTTGTTACAAAACTAATTGCATTTTTATAATTATTGTAAATGCAGTATATATTGAATTAAACAATAACAAAAAACAGAAACAATATGTATAAAACAAAAGTGACACACAATGAATTAATATTCTAATATGAATACAATTTTATGTTACATAAATAATAAGCTCATACTAAATACAAAATAAATTGAACAAAAGTATAACTTAATATTAAATTTCTATTTATACACATCCATACATCCATTGAAATTCCCAGATTCAGGACAAAAACTATTTTGCAAGCTGTTCACTGTGGTAAATCCTGTTTTCAATAGCCCAAGTCCTAATATAACAATGATTTTGAATTTATTCACTGACGCACGGTGTTTTAACGCTTTCAATCGCAATGTCTGTTAAACCGGACCTTGATAAATTACACCTTTTATTGCAGTATCCGATACATCAGACATCGGATAAATGTAATTAGAAATTTTTTTTATAACCTCTTAGTTTACGCTTATTGTAACCACCGTCGGCATGAAAAAGTACTTGCTTTATTAATATGTTTATAGATGACGTTGTAAAAAATTTGTTCTTTTGTTAAGAAAGACAATAAATAAATAAATTTTATTGTTACGTAACATAATATACATTATACATAATAATAATAATAATAATAATAATATACATTATGTAACATAATATACATTATAATATGTCAAAAAATTTGGAGTAGTAAATGAAAAGGTCATACAAATAATAAACGAAACGTAAAAATTTGATGTGAAACACTCACACAACTTTCTCTTGCCAATGCAAATAATAAACAATATAACCTAATTAAACAATTTTTTTTTTTTTTTGGTTTACGTCTGACTGTTCTGTAATTGAACAATAACAATTATAATAATAATTAATAATTATTAATAATAATTTTGCTATTAGCAATAAAACATTAGACACAAACAAGAAAAATAACCTCAAGAAACATAAACTAATTTTAATCATAAGTGGATGATGCAAAATGAAAACCAATTTTAGCTTAATTTTATTATACAAAAAATCACTTTCATGCTAAACTACGCTTTGTAGAGAAATATAATTAAAATAAAAGTTGCAGATATTTTAATTTCCTATAAATTAGATTTCTACACTTTAGTAGTAAAATGCACAATAAGGCCGAAATCATTAAAAAACTTTACAGATTTTCATGAAAAACAGAAAACAAAATCACTAATTACCGCTAAACTAAGCGTTATACAGAAAAACGTTTAGAATAAAAGTTGTAGGTTTTTAAATGTTCTACAACTTTAATTATACACTTTTGCCCTAAAATTCATATTAAGGGCATATTAAGCATATTAAGAATTTCAGCAGACATGGCGCCTACCCTATCTTGTAGAGCATAAAAAATTTGTAGTAATGAGGCGAGTTTTAAAAATGTCGTAGAAGCCGTTTTGAGAAAATCACAAAAAAGTGAAAAATGACACGAATAAACTACTACTTCTAGTTGACCGATTGTGATGAAAATATTAGTTTTGGGTTCGGTAGTAGTACCTAATTTAAGTTTCAAGTTCATACGATGTTCCCTTCTTGAGATACTTTGTTCACTCACACACACAGACCAATTGCTAAAAACATGTTTTTTTTGGGGGCAGGAGGTCTGAAATCTTGTATATACCCGGTGAAAACTCGATTTTGAAAAATCAACATGAAAACCATACTTTCCTTCCTATACATTCATATAGTCAGGAAAAAGTAAAAATAGAAAGAAAAACAATTTTTCTGTCAATTTTTAATTTCAATAAAGATACTTTTTCAAAAAGTTGTGAAAATTAAAATTGCTAGCCTAATTTGAAAGTTACACGTTCAAATTATGTACCAAAGACTGTTCTGTAATTTAAAAAGGTTCAGTTCCCATCTGTTGTGGTTTCTGAGAAAAAGTTATGAACGTTAACATTATATTATATGATAGGGATGGGAAAACCCCTTAATTGCGTCGAAGGGCTCCCAAAGGGAGTATTGGACATGTCAAGAACTTATAAATTAACTTAATACATGTTACCTAAATATACATATTCCATTAATTAATTAAACACTATTCAACACGCCCACTCACTTACTGTGTAACATTACCTAATATTTCCCCAATAGTTTACAATTTTGTTCAGCATCACTAGGATATAATTATCTTTATTCGTAATTTTTACTTTCTCTTGTTTATATGAATATATAGGAAGGAAAGTATTGTTTTCATGTCGATTTTTCGAAATCGATTTTCACCGAATTGACTCGTTTTCAGATCCCCTGAACCCAAAAAAACCTGTTTTTAGCGATTGGTCTGTGTGTGTGTGTGTGTGTGTGTGTGTGTGCGTGTGCGCGCGCGCGTGCGTGTGAACAAAATATCTCAAGAACTTAACATCGTATGAAGTTGAAACTTGAAACTTAAGTTAGATACCACTAGAGGACCTGTCACGAACATATTCATCACAATCGATCAACAGGAAAAAGTAGTTTATTCGTGTCATTTTTTACTATTTTGCGATTTTCTCAGAAACGGCTCCTACGATTTTCTTAAAAATCGCCTCATTTACTAAATTTTTTATGGTCTACAAGATACGGTAAGCGTCATGTCTGCTTAAAATCTTTGGGAGTCTGTGCTCTCGTAGAAATAAATGTTTTTTTAAGATAGCGGCTTTTTTTAATATGCATTTTAGCGCAAAAATGTATATAATAAAAGTTGTAGGAAATTTAAAAATCTACAACTTTTATTTATAAAATTTTGTTATATAACGCTTAGTTTAGCGGTGATTTGTGATTTTCTGTTTATTTTTTATGAAAATCTGCATAAAATCGACTTTTTAAGATTTCGGCCGTATTATCCTTTTACAACAAAAATGCATAATCAAATTTATAGGAAATTAGAAGATCTACAATTTTTGTTTGAAGCATTTTTCTGTACAGAGCCTAGTTTCGCGTCAAATAGTGATTTTCCGTATTATTTTGCCAAACAAAGGTTGGTTTTCATTTTGCATCATTCACTCATGACTGAAATAGGTTATGATTTTTGAGGTTAGTTTTTCATTTATTTGTAATGTTTATTACTAATGTTAGGTTATATTGTTCATTATTTGCATTGGCAACAGAAAGTCTGGTGAGTGTTTCACACCAGATTTTTTGTAAATAAAAAATTATTTAGAATCGAATCTTGAACACTGTAAAATGACTCATCAATCAAGAAATTTAAAACAATTTAATGAATGCAATAGCTTAACTTTTTAAAAATTTTCGTAATTTATTGAAGTGGACATATTTCCTTGCCGTTATCTTAATGAAATCTCGTTTCTTTTTGTACCTGCACATAGTAGACTCCATAAAAGGGAGTGTATGGTTTTCTTGTTTTTTGTGTGTGTGTTTTAGTCCTGTTACCCGATTGGTTATATCTGGAAATTTTTTTCTAAGAAAGGGAATTTTCTTTTGTGACACGAAGTCGGTAGCCCTACTCAACCGGTATAGAAACAGCAGTGTGAGTTGATTTTCCTTCAGCTGTGTAAAATATTTTGCCATTTCTCAGTGTCGTGTTACGAACAGAATGTCTTTTACCCGAGAACAACGGGTTTACATTCATGAATAATTTGCTGCAAAATTGTACGTGATTCTAAAAGGATCATTTCAAATTAAATTTGTTTGTGTTCCTCCACCAGAAAAATTGTCAATGTCTAGGCTAACAAATCGATATAGAAATACAGGAAATTTTTACGACAGAAAACGTAGTGGTCAACCAACTCTCTTGACAGGTGACGTTTTAGAGAATGTGAAAATAAGATGGCTCAATTTTCCACTGAAAAGTTTACAAAAACTTTCCTTGCAAGTTGGTTTATCGTATTCAAGTAATCAAATGCTGTAGAAAAATTTAAATTATATTCGTATCGTGTACGATTAGTCCAAGAGCTTCAGTCTCCAGATTTAATAAAGCGATTGTTCTAGGGTAAAAGACATCCTGTTCGTAACACGACCGGAAACAGCTCAAAATTTTACAACGCTCAAAAAGAATCAACTCACACTGCCGTATCTGTACCGGTTGAGTAGGGCTACCATCTTCGAGTCAAAAAACAGAATTTCCCTTTCTTAGAAAAAAAATTACTAGACATTAATTAACAATTGGGTAACAGGACTAATAAATCACTGTATTATAGTGCCCGCCACGAAAGAGTTCCGTTGTGTGTGAAGAGCTCTACTTGAAAAACGACGGAACGGAAAATTTTTAACGCCAAACTAAATTAAAACCTGTTCTTTTCTACGAAGATTCGTTAGACTTAAACTGTTTTATTCAAAAAATTTGTTGCAAATTAGGTAGTTTACTCATTAAAAGTACCCAGTTCTTAGCCGGTTTACTGTTAGTAGGCTTTTTAAACGTCTGTTACTTTATCCAGGCTTTACATTAAATGTCGAACTATATGTATGTTAAAGATCACAGTTTTCTTTATAATTTGAATATTTAGAAAGTAAAAATCTGATGTTTTGATTTAATATGGCGGCCATTTAAAAATGTTTTATTATGGCTCAACGTAAAGATTGGAACATGATTTTTCGACTCAACCATGAATTTTTACAACAGTATTGTGCCAAGTATAGACTTTTGCATTTAAAATTAAAAATAAAACAGAAATGGAACTTCTGATTTAAACACCACGGGCCGGCCCGTGGTGTAGTGGTCAGCGCAACTGGCTACTATGCCGGGGTCCCGGGTTCGATTCCCGGTCAGGTCTGGCATTTTTTCATCTGTAAATCACCACATATCATTACCTACGCACAAGCCCAAGGCTTATGTAGGCATCATCACTCAATAAAAAAAAAATGTAAGATTCTATTAAACAGGTTGAGGGGAAACTTGTCTTCACAGCGGACTTCTTTCATGGCGTGCACTTAAATTCATTTTTTATCGTTTTATTTATTACCACAATTTTTTTCCGTACTAACTGGCTTGTTTCAATAAGCGAGTCATCTAATTATATTTTATTCTTAAGCTACTATTCTATTAGCGCTGTGACCAAGTACAGATGTAATAAAATGTCACTAGATTCAGAAAAATCTATCGGATTCCGTTAATTAATGTGATACTAAATACCATAAGCAATTAAATATGAATTTCATCAAATGATCTGCAACATACCTTTCGTCATTTCATCAAATGTAATTATCACTTAAAGTTATCTTATACTAGTTAAAGTAACCGTTCTTCGAACGGTTTTCTTGGTGCCGCGGACGGTTGGTTGGCGTACCGAAGTTAGAATTAATTATTTATTGTTATCTACCTCCTTTCAACGTCAGCATTATTATTAATTAAAAAAATTGAACGTAAAATAAAAGCGAGATCTTGGTGTTTTTAAATTAAGATATACAGCGCTTTACTATTTTCATAATGAATGAAAGGTAAATCACAATAGGAACACCACGATGGTGACCACTATTAAGAGAACTGATTCATTTTTGACAATGTGACCGAGAATGGGTGTATAGGGTACTGGTGGAATGGATAGATAGTTAACTGACTGAATGAATACGGGTTTTACCGGCGCGTAGGCCTATCTTTATTGTTCAGTTTATTTTGTATGTTAATATTCTAAAAATATTGTTGTTTATTTTTTTTTAATTGGTTATCTCCGTTATTATGCATGTAAATTAAAAACTTTACATAAACAAACTTATTTATCTTTAAACGTTTCGTAATTTCAACTATAAAATATTTTTTGATACATTAACTTTTAACGGAGATATTCGTAGTTTTTTGTTTACCCCTCCCTCTAAACTCCCCTATCCCTTTGTGATATTAGAAAAATTTATAGTCTATTTTCATTTCGATTATGTTCAGAACCTAAATACCGAAATTCATGTTTTGGTTCAGTGGTGCTTGCGTGATGCCGTAACATACAAACAGATAAACAGACAGACAAACAGAAAAAAATTCAGCTGAACTTATTTAGGGTGTTTGCTTGGTAGATCTGGAAACAAAGTAGAGCTAGAAACAAAATGTGGGGCATTTTTAAAAATTGTACAGACAAAATTATAATTTTATTTATATAGATGACTGACCTCTGTTTCGGATGCAATCAGGAAACCTATTTACCGTTAACAAAACTACTAAAATTCAGTCTTTCAAATAAAGCATAAATTTTGATAACTAATAAATTTATTTATTGAAAAATATCGGATATCAAAAAGTAGTTAAACTTTTCTAAAAACTACTATTTGACTTCATGTGTTATGAAACATACTCTATCACGCTGAACTGTACAGTGCAAGACAGTCAGAATGCAAGAAAAAAGAAATGGTGACTGTGAAAGGGAAATAAACAACAAAACGTAGACTTCGTTTACCTCAATTCAAAATAACGATATAAGAAAGGCAATATATCGCCAAAAACGACCCTACATAAACCTGTATTAACTCCCATACGGCCTACTACAAGTTAACCAACATAGCTTTCTATTTTCTTTTATAGACCTGATCAATTTAGAACCGACTTCTAGACAAATGCTTCAAACACCTTCTTTTACACCTAACACAAAAAAACCCAGTTACAATTGAGTGTATCATTTGGACAAATAAGAACTGATCCTGTCCAAATATTCAAATTTACAGAAAACACTTAATTACTCATAATAAGCGATCTCCCCATCATGTGCGGCCGGCCCATTGGGGTAGTGGTTAGCGCAACTGGCTTCTACACTGGGGTCCCGGGTTCGATTCCCGGTCAAGTCTGGTATTTTTTCATCACTCATTTTCATTATCATCATTAGTCACCGTGTGCATTAGCAGAAATTGCAGAACAGTCAGACGTAAAAAAACGATCTTCTCATAACAGACAGGTGGAGTGTTCAATTATTTGTATTCAATCTGCTAGTTCCAGGGCTATAAAAAATAATTCTGTTTCTTATCACATGGTCAGCCAATTATATGACTGAAGCATTTAAAACTGATGAGGTGGAGGTGTAAAGGACACTGGTCAGAGTTATCTCCTCTGAGGGTAATAAATATCATTATACAGCCTGACCCTGTGGTAAATGAAGTGAAGGTGTCATTTGCAGGGTGGAAAGTAGTGCTTTGCAGAGAGCCTGGCATGCTGATAAGCATTCTTTTCCACTCAGTGAGGAAGACATGGTAGACCTAAACAACAATACAATAAGCAATCGGTTCTCAATAAAAAAAATTTCTTGTAAGTTTTTACTTTCTCTTGCCTATATGAATATATAGGAAGGAAAGTATTGTTTTCATGTCGATTTTTCGAAATCGAGTTTTCACCGGATCTACACGTTTTCAGACCCCCTGAACCCAAAAACATGTTTTTAGCAATTGGTCTGTGTGTCTGTCTGTGTGCGTGTGTGTGAACAGAATATCTCAAGAACGGAACATCGTACAAACTTAAAACTTAAAACTTAAGTTACATACCACTACTGGACCCGACACGAACATTTTCATCAAAATCGGTCATCCGGAAGTAGTAGTTTATTCGCGTAATTTTTCACTTTTTTCGATTTTCTAAAAAACTGGGCCTACGATTTTCTTTAAAATCGCTTGGTTTACTGAATTTTTTATGCTCTACAAGATTGGGTAGGCGCCATGTTTGCTGAAATTCTTGGTGAGGCTGTTTTTACGTAAAACAATTATTTTTTTAAGATTACGGCTTTAATATGCATTTTAGCGCAAAAATGTATATAATAAAAGTTGTAGAGAATTTAAAATTCTACAACTTTTATTTCAAACGTTTTTTTTTATAACGCTTAGTTTAGAAGTAATTAGCGATTTTCTGTTTTTTTTCTCACGAAAACGTGTGAAAAATCTATTTTTCGGCCTTAGGATGCACTTTGCGACAAAAGTGTATCAGATTTATAGGAAATTAAAAGCTCTATATCTTTTATTTAGAGCATTTTTCTCTACAGTGCTTGGTTTAGCGTGAAGGAGTGATTTTCCGTATTTGTAAGCCAAACTGAGGTTGAATTTCATTCATTTTGCGTCTTTCACTCATGATTAAAATAAGGTTATGTTTTTGAGGTTAGTTTTTTGTTTATTTCTAATGTTTTATTACTAATGTTAGGTTATATTGGTCATTATTTGCATTGGCAAGAGAAAGTTGTGTGAGTGTTTCACACCAGATTTTTTTACAGTGTTTTTGTGTTTTTATATAGTACAAGGGAGGTTCAATCAACGAGATAACTAAATGTAGAGGAAAGTGATTCATTCAATGACAATGAAACGTTTTGAGAGACAAGTTGGCAACGTTGTTAACACTGTTAATCTGTCAGCTGTTAATAAATACATAACCTCTTATTTTCATTTCAAAATGTCAGCTCCGTTTGAAACATGTACGCCGAATTCTACGTCATGCACACATGATTAAAATGATTAAAATTATATCATGTTTCTCATTTTCTATCGTCTACTTATGATTAAATATAGGTTATATTTTTCAACATTATTTTCTCTTGCCTTACATGTATAGGTAAGGAAAGTTACATTTCCGTGCTATTTTTTTTTAAATTAATTTTACATTGTCAAAAAAAAATTCGCGTTAGTATTTCACACTATATTTTTTAAAGTGTATCACATAGTTCCCAGTGAGCGAATTGAATATTTTTCTTTGTCATATGTATCACATACAGAATGAGGTTTACAAATGTACAGCAAAGTGTCAAAAATCTGAACAACGGTAATCAGAACCGTTAAAAATGTAGTTAACTCGGTTATTGTTCAAGATATCTGAAACGAAATGAAGATGAAGTTGAGAGTGGCACAGACAAGAGCAGTGCACACTGGACCTGCACACGGTGTAGCATTTAGTGCCCTAGAGACTCCTGTGTCTTGGTTTGTAAAACAGCCAGAAAGTACTCAGACACAGCTTCTTCTTCTTCTTCTGAAAAGATTTAAGCTTCTGCCTGCTAAAAAGTGAACTAAAAAGCTAATTCAACCTAAATAAAATCCCTTTGATGAGACGACGCCTCTCATAGCTGGTAGTAATTTTTAAATACGCTTAACTTTGACTTATGGCAAAAACCATTAGTGATTTCTAAATATACTCTTTAAGAGGATTCGAATGACACTATTTTCTTTCCAAATTCCGACTTTAATTTCTTGACTTCCGGTTCCGATCACTTCCGGTCGATACCAAAACTTCAAACTCAATGATTTCTGTATCTACTCTTTAAAAAGAATCGAATGACACTATTTTTGCTTCCGAATTCCGACTTTGATTTCTAAATTTCCGGTTTTGGTCCACTTCCAGTCAAAATCGGAACTTCGAAACCAATTCAGGCCCACTCACTTTTTATGTAGATTACAAATCCGAAAACCGTTTGTTGCTATCTCGTAGTTTCTGACTGATTTCTTGACTTCCGGTTTTGGACCACTTCCAGTCAAAACCGGAACTTCAAATACTATTTAAGCTCACTTAGTTTTCGTGTAGATAACGGATCCGAAACCGTTTTTTTTACTGTCTCTTGTAGTTTTTGACATCTGGGTGTGACGGACGGACAAAAGAAAATTATAGACGACAATTTTAGAAATTCCCACCAATTAGTGACTTTTTCAAGTAAATTCTAAAACGCTAAAAAAATTTATATACTTTGCTGTATACTTGTGATTTTCAGTAGCTACAATATTATTTTTTTATCTTGTGATTCGGTATATTTTTATTGAACAGCTCTCTTCAAATTAATGTCCTTTAATTAAGTGTACTTTTATTTCCATAATTCAATGTGACAATAAAACGTAAGTATTCAGTATCATTTTATTATTTTCTCTCATTTTAGTAGTATTGAGCGTAACGGCAATCCATCAGATTTAAGAGAGCGTTCGAAAGTCCTAACGAATCTATAATCCGAACTGTCTTTGGTTAATCCGGATTTTCGACGTATGAATATTTACATAAATTCGGTGAAATTAATTGTCGAACATATCTATACTAAATTTAAATTTTATGAAAAAATTATATAATGTTAATTTTTGACATGTTATGTTTCAAAAATTACAGCATTGTAGTTCTAGTATTGTCGTGAAATTGGCTTAAAATATATTGTTAACTTAATATCTAGTTCAGAAAACATAGTGTACTTTAATAATACTTAAACACTAAGGTTGTTCAGAATGTCTTTAAAATTGATCCACCCTTACTGTCCCTGTGTTATTGAGTATCTTTATAATGTAAAAAGAAAAGTTATAACTTATTTTTCACATCTTTACATCAAGAACATACCCATAACGGGTAGGTGGGGTGTTAAATTAATTGAACTCGATCTGTTGGTTCCAGGGCTACAAAAATAGTTCTGTTTCTTACCACATAGTCAGCCAATTATATGACTGAACTATTTAAGAACAGAAGAGGTAGAGATTTAAAAGACACTAGTCAAAGTTATCTACTCTGATAGTAATGAATTTCACTATACAGCCAGACCTTGTGGTGAATGAAATGAAGGTGTCATAAGCAGTGTGAAAATTGGATCCTTTTTGCAAGGCTGATAAGCATACTCTTTCAACTCAGTGAGGAAGGCAAGGTAAACTACCTCACTCCTCGTTTTTACTAAAAAAACCTCTAGAGGTTCAAACCAGCCTTACGGCTGTTGACCTTAACAACAAAAAATCAAGAACATCAATTACATCATCAATTTCTTTAAAATAGGAATGAATTGTTAATCCTAAATTCGTTAAATATTCCCGGTTCTTTCGTAATTTCGATGCTATACTGTATTGGTACTTCATCGTGAAACGCCCTGTTTATTATCACAGCTTAAATTTCCTGTTGATATACATTTTCACAGAGGTGTGCATTAATTTAGATGTACCTCTTTGAATTATTTAAATTGCTTTCTTTGCCAAAGAGACTTCTACACTTTGTGTGCAGCTAATTATGTTTACCCGTTCGTTTGCTTGTTTCTAATAATTACAAACGTACAATATTATTTTCTTTCAATTATGTTACTAATGAGAATAAATTATATGTACCGGAAATGTTTCTGCAAAATTTACATCAACGTATTTTTTTCAATTCCCGGCAAATCATACTAAATTTTTCGTTAATATTTAAGTAGTAGAGGAATAGGTAGGAATATGGGATACATATTTCTTTTTGCCTTGTATTAGGCTTTAAAATAACTTAAAAAATCTGGTGTGAAACACTCACACAACTTTCTCTTGCCAATGCAAATAATTTACAATATAATTTAACATTAGTAATAAAATATTAGAAATAACCAAAAAACTAACCTCAATAAACATAACCTTATTTTAATCATGAGTGAAACACTCAAAATGAAAATCAACCTCAGTCTGGCTTAAAAATACGGAAAATCACTATTTCACGCTAAACTAGGCTCTGTAGAGAAAAATACGATAAATAAAAGTTGTAGATCTTTAAATTTCCTATAAATTTGGTTATATACACTTTTGTCGTAAAATGCATACTAAGGCCAAAATCTTAAAAAATCGATTTTTTTACACGTTTTCGTGAGAAAAAATCAGAAAATTGCTAATTACTGCTAAACTAAGCGTCATACAAAAAAATGTTTGAAACAGAAGTTGTAGGTTTTTAAATTCTCTACAACTTTTATTATATAAATTTTTGCGCTAAAATTTATATTAAAGCCGTAATCTTAAAAAAACAACGTTTTTACGTAAAAACAGCCTCACCGAGGATTTCAGCAAACATGGCGCCTACCCTATCTTGTAGAGAATAAAAAATTGAGTAAAATAGGCGATTTTTAAAAAAATCGTAAGACCAGTTTTTGAGAAAATCGCAAAAAACTGAAAAACTATACGAATAAACTACTACTTCCGGTTGACCGATTTTGATGAAAATGTTCGTGTCGCGTCCGGTAGTGGTATGTAACTTAAGTTTCAAGTTTCAAGTCCGTACGATGTTCCGTTCTTGAGATATTCTGTTCACATACACACACACACACACACACACACACGCACACACACAGACACACACACAGACCAATCGCTAAAAACATGTTTTTTGGGTTCAGGGGGTCTGAAAACGTATAGATCCGGTGAAAACTCGATTTCGAAAAATCGACATGAAAACAATACTTTCCTTCCTATATATTCATATAGGCAAGAGAAAGTAAAGACATGATTTTTATATCAATAAATAGGGAATTTTATTCTCATTCCAGGGCATAATTAACCTGTAAGAATCATAACGAACCTGTACTTTAAAAATGTTGTATTAATTTAAAAATGTCAAAATCTTACATATTGGGTAGTAATATGAGACAGTACCCAAGTATACATATACCTTTATTTTTACCTCACAATACCTAAACACAGAAGGTTTTTACTGTTTATTACTTTCTCTTGCCTATATGAATATATAGGAAGGAAAGTATTGTTTTCATGTCGATTTTTCGAAATCGAGTTTCCACCGGATCTATACGTTTTCAGACCCCCTGAACCCAAAAAACATGTTTTTAGCGATTGGTCTGTGTGTGTGTCTGTGTGTGTGCGTGTGTGTGTGTGTGTGTGTGTGTGTGTGTCTGTGTGTGAACAGAATATCTCAAGAACGGAACATCGTACGAACTTGAAACTTAAAACTTAAGTTACATACCACTACCGGACCCGACACGAACATTTTCATCAAAATCGGTCAACCGGAAGTAGTAGTTTATTCGTATAATTTTTCACTTTTTTGCGATTTTCTGAAAAACTGGTCCTACGATTTTTTTTAAAATCGCCTGGTTTACTACATTTTTTATGCTCTACAAGATAGGGTAGGCGCCATGTTTGCTGAAATTCTGCGTGAGGCTGTTTTTACGTAAAAACATTTTCTTTTTAAGATTGCGGCTTTAATATGCATTTTAGCGCAAAACGTTATATAACAAAAGTTGTAGAGAATGTAAAATTCTACAACTTTTATTTCAAACATTTTTTTGTATAACGCTTAGTTTAGCGGTAATAAGCAATTTTCTGTTTTTTTCTCACGAAAACGTGAGAAAAATTGATTTTTTAAACATTTCGGCCTTAGTATGCATTTTACGACAAAAGTGTATATAATTAAATTTATAGAAAATTAAAAGATCTACAACTTTTATTTTGAGCATTTTTCTCTACAGAGCCTAGTTTAGAGAGAAAGAGTGATTTTCCGTATTTCTAAGCCAAAATGAGGTTGATTTTCATTTTGCGTCTTTCACTCATGATTAAAATTAGGTTATATTTTTTGAGGTTTGTTTTTTGTTTATTTCTTATGTTTTATTACTAATGTTAGGTTTATTGTTAATTATTTTCACTGGCAAGAGAAAGTTGTGTGAGTGTTTCCCACCAGATTTTTTTAAGTAAATTTGTTTTTAATTCTGCTCTTTTCAAACCTGTACATTCACTTTGAGCCCATACACTGCACATCCTACAAACAATCCACAATCCCCTTTATAGTCTTCAGTGAATTTACCATCACGATTGAATACCATCACGATTGTACTGTTTGTATAGGTATCAGACGAGCTAATGTCCCATAGCCGAGCGAGTGAGAGGGAGATATGTGGCATAACTACGCATGCGCTCAAAGGTCTTTACCGTTGTAATCCAAATCTGAAAACATACTACAGTCGTTATCTTGCTTGTTAGTTTACTGCATGCATAAACGCTTGCTCACAACAATGAGTAAAATTATCCAACAATGTTATTGGAACGGCGCGTATGGCTTGTGCGAGTGAGAGCATTCTCTCACTCCCACGACTAGGGTACATTAGTTCATTTGAATATTATATCTGTGTGAAGCTGATTAGGTTCATCGAGGGAAGAATCGGCATCACAATCTGATTGTATGAAGGTGCTTTTAATAATATCATATTAGTATCTGTGTAATGTCCCATATTACAACCTTATCTTTGCTTTAGTTTAGACTTATATTTAACTAATACAAAAAGACATACGCTAAGATTGTAATTATATTTTAAAACGTTAATAAAAGTACTACATCTTAGCTTCTTTAGTTGTTTTTGAATCTGTTATATGAGCAATGTAGACGACAATTTAAAAAGCACTTATACAAACTTTTAACTGCCAAAATGTAAATAAACATTTACAGCACAATTCTGTAGTACACTAGCCTTCCATCAATTACATATACGCCCATTCCTTCTACTTCGTTAAGTAGTTTGTAAGTTAAGTTAGTTGTCACTTACATACGAAAACGGATACCACGGTTTCTCACATTCCTACCTTCTCCTCTGCATTTCTTCAAAAACTTCTTTTTTTATTTTATGCGGTTAAATTACATCGAACGACTCCATGAAGAATTAACCTAATATTAATAAGGTGTTTTTCACAAAATCGTATTTTTACTTTCCCTTGCCTTTATGAATACATAGGAAAGAAAATATTGTTTTCATGTTGATTTTTCAAAATCGTGTTTTCACCGGCCATACACGTTTTCAGACCCCCTGAACCCAAAAAAATATGTTTTTGGCGATTTTCCTCTGTGCGTGCGTGCGCGCGCGCGTGCGCGCGCGTGTGTGTAAATAAAATATTTCAAGAACGGAACATTGTACGAAGTAAAAACGTGAAACTTAAGTTAGATACTAGTAGTGAACCCGCCACGAACGTTTTTATCAAAATCGGTTAACCGGAAGTAGTAGTTTTTCCGTGTAATTTTTCACGTTTTCTGCGATTTTCTCAAAAACGGCTCTTACGATGTTTTTAAAAATCGTCTCATTTACTATATTTTTTATCTTCTACAAGATAGGGTAGGCGCCATGTCTGCTGAAATTCATGGGGAGGCTGTGCTCTCGTAGAAAAAAAAATGTTTTTTTTTAAGATTGCAACCTTAATCCCAAAAATGTATATAATATATTAAAAGTTGCAGCAAATTTTAAAAACTACAACTTTTATTTAAAATATTTCTTTGTACAACGCTTAGTTTAGCGGTAGTTAGGCCCTAGTGATTTTCTGTTTCTTTTTCATGAAATTGGAAAAATGGAATTTTTAAGATTTCGGCCTTAGTATTTTACGACATAAGCGTATTTAATAAAATTTATAGAAAATTAATAGATCTACAACTTTTGTTTAAACTATTTTTCTCTGCCGAGCCTAGTTTGTCGTAAAAGAATGGTTTTCCGTATTATTAAGCTAAACTAAGGTTGATTTTTATTTTGCATCATTCACTCATGATTAAAACAAGGTTATGTTTTTTGAGGTTAGTATTTTGTTTATTTTTAATGATTGTTAGGATTGTTATTGACGATTGTTATTATGTTAATCTATTGTTAGGTTACCTAATGTTCATTTCTGCATTGGCAAGAGAAATTTGTGTGAGTGTTTCACACCAGAATTTTCTTTTACACGAAATATTGTGTAAAAAGTAAACGCTTTGTTTTGAATATTGATGCAAAACTTAAAGCTGTAGAAAGGGTGAATTGTTCTACACCGTTGCTACGGATTTTGGGCTTGCTTTTCCATCCGTACCACACTAGACAAAACAAGAAGCAACGTAGAATTAAGACAGCAAACAGGAAAACAAAGAAACCGTCCGAATACAAAAAGCTTAATAAAATTCAAAAGAAAATTTCCGATTTTTCTTAAATACAGTAAAAAAATTATGTTTAAGATTTTTTTAATAGGCGGTAACAAACTTAAATTCTAGTTAAATTGTAATTAAACGCTTGTCAATAAAATAGTTTTTAAGTTTAAATTAGCGATATTTTCAATAAATCATCCCCTTTTATATCCAATAATTGGATGTAAATTATACAAATATGAATTAACAACAATTATTGTTGCTAAATCTAGTTATCCGAAATGGGTCCCCTAAAAATTATTTACCGAGATTCTACTGTTTTATCTAATTCTACGTTTTAATATTTATATTTTTATGCTAGTTCCACCTCCTTAGAAGCCAGCCCTCTGACATTCCAAGTTGCAAACGTCATTGTTTCCGCTATCCACTTATTCTTATTCAACTTGGCCAATCCAGTTATTTTGTATTTACAGTTATTTGTATTACAGTTGTTTTTTTTGCAATGTCAAGAAAACAGAAAATTAAAATAAATAAAGGCGTACGACAAGGCTGTCTAATGTCACCGACAATATTTAATTTTTACGTTGACAAGATTTTAACATTTTGGAATCAATTAGCTGACTCAGGCATTCAGCTTTGGAATAATGTATTCCTTAATTCATTGCTGTACGCAGATGACACTGTTATTATTTTTGACCCAAAAGACAGGCGTCAATATGCCATTTATAAGTTGCACAACATTAGCGCAGAGTTTGGCATAAGAATATCGGCGCAAAAATCAAAGTTATGGCATTTAATGGAAGATGGCTGGTTCGGTCAAAAATTATACTTGGCAACTAAACAATAGAACAAGTTCGAGATTTTAAATATTAGGATGCAAGATTTCCTATGACAAAGATGATGACGTAAGTAAAAAACTGGCCAAATTCAGCGCTGTATGCGGTTCTATTCGCAGGACAATAGGAAAGAAAACGAGAAAGAACACCCAAATGAAATTGTATAGAGCAATGGCTGTACCACTCATAACATATGGGAGTTTAACATGGGTGTCATTACAGAGGAATGAATCTCGTATCCAGGCTGCTGAAATGAGATTTTTGCGAGGAGTCAAAGATTGTACCCGGTTAGATAGAGTACGTAACGAAGCTATCCGCGCCGAGTTTTATGTTCAGTCATTGTTGGAAACGTTAAGAATATATAAGAGAAACTGGTCCAACCATTTACTTCGCATGCCAGCTCACAGACTTCCTCTGCGAGCATGGAAATATAAACCTAGAGGAAAGCGAGGCTTGGAAAGACCTAAAAAGCGATGGATGCCGGAACAGGCCATTGAGCCTAATCCTTGATTGATGATGATATTTTTAAGCAATTCAAAATTTTTAAGTAATTTTTAATTTATATTATATTAATATATTAAAACAGTTTTTTCTTATCGAAGTCATTCACCATTACTATCCATAGATTATGAATACAAAAGACACGAAGAACATGGACACACAGATACTTAAAATATAACACGGAGACAAAATGAATTTGAATGTAAAAACATGTTATCACAGTTAGTTGTTATGAATTACGTTGTAATCCTCAAGAGCTCTCTACTCAGACAATTCTTGAGTAAAAGAATTCCACCTCATTTTCCAAGCCATTCGTAATATCAGCCCAATCGATGGCGAGCATCTTTAATACTGAACGTTGATTCTGGTTCTTTCAAAATCTGGTTACTTTTAGATAACAGAACTTCCTTTCCTTTTAAACTTATTACATATATTTATTTAAAAATTAATTACCTACATGAAGTTAATTATTATACTTATAAAGAGTAAAAAGTTACATTAAACAACTTAACTTAATAACAGAATTTATTATAAAACCTTTTATTAAAAATCTGGTGTGAAACACTTACACGACTTTTTCTTGCCAATGAAAATGAACAATATAACCTAACATAAGTAATAAAACAATAGAAATAAACAAAAAACTAACCTCAAAAAACATAACATTATTTTAATCATGAGTGAATGGTGCAAAATGAAAATTAACCTTAGTTTGGCTTAAAAATACGGAAAATCACTCTTCCACGCTAAACTAGGCTCTGTAGAACAAAATGCTCTAAATAAAAGTTGTAGATCTTTTAATTACCTATAAATTTAATTATACACACTTTTGTCGTAAAAGTAGTACTAAGGCTGAAATCTTAAAAAATCCATTTTTTACGATTTTCATGAAAAAAAAAGAAAATCACTAATTACCGCTAAACTAAGCGTTATAAAAAAATGTTTGGAACAAAAGTTGTAGGATTTTAAATTCTCTACAACTTTTGTTTTATACATTTTTGCGCTAAAATGCATATTAAAGCCGCAATCTTAAAAAACTAATTTCTTTACGAAAAAACAGCCTTCCCAAGAATTTTAGCAGACATGACGCCTACCCTATCATGTAACAGCATGAAAAATGTATTAAATGAGGCGATTTTTAAAAAAATCGTAAAAAAGTGAAAAATGACACGAATTAACTACTACTTCCGGTTGACCGATTTTGATGAAAATGTTCGTGTCGGGTCCTCTAGTGGTACCTAACTTAAGTTTCAAGTTCGTACGATGTTCCGATCTTGAGATATTTTGTTGACACACACGCGTGCGCGCGCACACACACACACACAGCAATCGCTAAAAAATCTTTTTTGGGTTTAGGGGGTCTGTAAACGTGTAGATCCGGTGAAAACTCGATTTCGAAAAATTGACATGAAAATAATACTTTCCTTCCAATATATTCATACAGGCAAGAGAAAGTAAAAAATAAATACTTTAACGAAGTTTAAATAAAAAGAAATATGGCTATTTACGATTTAATGACGAATGAATTTTTACTTAATACCTAATGACAATTATACAAATTTTTCCGTCATGAAGAAACGACTTCAATACGCGACACACAAACATATTTTTAACAAACTCACTTTACGCTCCTCAAGACTAAACTAACTCAGTAAGAAAAGGGGCGTTGCAATTTATGATAATGTTATAGATCCTTCTCGAAGAATAGAAAACCAAATAGAATAATAAAACACAGTGGAACAATCTAGAGAAAAAAATAATAATATAACCTCGTTCTTCTTCGCGGCTTCATCTTTAATTTTACATACTATAGTCTACTATATGCACCTATCCAGGCCATGCTTTTTAACCATAGGTGATGGATATGTTAAACTCCACCGCTTCGGAAAATAGAATGAGTTAGATAACGGAAATGAATATGTGTATTAATATACTAGTTAATTATTTGTAAGTTAATTTTTTTATTAAAAATTAAAGTATTATTACAGTAGAATCCGGTTAATTGAGACACCTCTGTTCAAGTGAAAACTGACCCAATAAAGCAGCTGTCCCGATATAATGAAGTGACCGATTAAACATGTAAAACGTAAAATTTATAGCACAAGGAATCAAACGTAATATAAGATAGTCATTGGTTCATTAGTTCATTAGTAATAATTCATGTACAAATTATAAAATTATGGATCAAAATGAGAAAAATTGATTAAGAATATTAATCTGTTAATTAAATTGCTGATTTCGGAACTGCTACTATTTCAGAAATCATAATCTCGATTCCATCACGTGCCCTTCCTGTCCAAAAACTGTCTGTCAGTAACTTGATGGTCTCCGGCAGAGAGGAGCAATATGCGGATTGTAAAACCATTTCAAAAAACATATATCTAATTTTTTTACTAACAAACTTGTCGGAAATGACGTATTTAAAACAAATTATTTCGCATGTATTTTGTTAAGTATAAAATTACTTTTTACTTTTTTCTTAATACTTTTTTACGTCGTGTTTCGCGATTTTATAAAATTTATTTATGAAAATACCTCGTAATTTAAAAAGTAATGATTTTCTTTAAATTTTATTGCATCATCGTTTTCCATAATTATTATTATTATTATAGAACAAACCTGCCAAATATTATTTTAATCCGTGAAATAGTTGTTGAATCATGATGATGTATTTGAAAAAATACCCTTTTCTCTTCAGAAACAAAACATTCACTAAATCATACATTATCTCATTGTGCGTGTATTTTTCTATATAATTTTATAGAACAAAACCATGCGAAATACTTGTCTTATAAAAATACTTCATTTTCGACAAGTTTTATTTACTTAAAATAATTTAAAATGTTTTCTGAATAACAATCCGATATTGCTTTTCTCTGCCGGAGGCCATCAAGGTACAGTCTGACAGTACTTGAATCCATTTATTTTAAATGCAGCTATTATTATGTCAATTTTCATTCAAGTAACATGTAATTAAATTTATTATTTTCTTTCGGTTTTTTTCAATATCTTTTAACATCTCTATCGGCAAGTTAAATCTCTTTCAGAACTTTATAAAACCCTTGGTACTTTACTTCTCTTTTGGAACATTGCACGACAAATGATTATGCACACAGTATACACACTTTTACAAAACAGAAGAAAAATGTTTTAAACGAGTGAACTATCAAAATAACTTTACAATGATTTTGATAACACTGAGAGCAAACCGGTTGCAATGCAATCCTCATAAAAATTGGTATGGAAAAATAAAATTTGCCCATAACAGGCAGGTAGAGTGTTTATTAATTGTACTCGATCTGTTGGTTCCAAAGCTACAAAAAATAGTTCTGTTTCTTATCGTATGGTCAGCCAATTATTATTGAAATATTTAAGAACAGAAGAGGTTGAGGTGTAAAAGACACTAATCAGAGTTATCTCCTCTGAGAGTAATGAATTTCACTATACAGCCAATTCCTGTGGTAAATGAAGTGAAGGTGTAATTTGCAAGGTGAAAAGATTCATAGATGCTTTTCGGAGGGCCTGGCATGCTGATAAGCGTATTCTTTCAACTTTGTGAGGAAGGCAATACTATACCTACTCTTTCCTCGTTTTTACGTAGTAAAACCTCTAAAGGTTAAAACCAGCATTTCGGCTGTTGATCTAAGCAACAACAAAGATAAAATGAACTTTCACTGTCACAAAATAACCACACGTGTTAGAGAATGAATCACATTTTCAATTTTCCTATTTCGAATTCCTAGTATTACCGAAGTTTTTCTGCGCACCTACGTGCAAAAGATGCTATGTTTCGTTCCAAAAGATTTGTACCGTTTTGACAGCTATCCCAACGAACCGGTGTCTCATTTAACTGGATTTTATTAAATCTTATGATATATTTTAATATTTTTTATTTGTTTGTTTGCTTATGTATTGACAGTTATATCGCGTTTACAACTACTACTATATGGTTGAATCAAGAACTGTTTATCCGAATTTATGGAGAGTTATGAATTTGATACACATATTACTTATATTAGCGCACTGGTTTGGGTGCTTTTATTTTCTTCTATCCGAAGCTGAAGGCTTCCAAGGCGATTGGGTGTATCCGTACAGACCTGGTGATTATGCTACTCTTACAAGAAAATATCTCGGCTCACTTTACTGGTCAACTTTAACCTTAACAACGATAGGAGATCTACCGACACCAGAAACTAATGCTGAGTGAGTACATTTTGAAATTATTATTTTAATTTATTATATTATTTTCTATTATTTAGGCCCTCATTGGAGCAAATCTAGTCAAGGATGGGAAGACTGTTTCTGGGAACTTTCTTTCTTTGCCCATTACTCTTTCATTCTTCTAGATCTCTTTCCGTTTTCTGTATGCCACTATCAAATCCAAATTCCCTGAAGGGTTGAACACGTGTTAATTTCTCCCACTCTCTGCCTTATTGAATATTCATACTGAGACAGACACACTCACGCACGCGTACACACGTCCTTCCCAGTCCCAGTATATAGTACCATGTTACACGTTCTGTTGTTTCATTTCTTAATTGGTTTTATTTTGAGGTTTTTTATTTTATTATTATTTTTTTACAGGTTATAACTTTTTCTAATTATTTACATTTATTTATTAATGCATTACTATTACGTTATATTTTTTGAATTATTTACATGGGGAAGAGAAAGTCGTGTGAGTGTATCACACAGACTGTTTTAGTTATCACATCTTCTGGGATTATGCAAAAAACCCTTTTCTTGAAGGAACTCTGCAGCATCTTCCTCCACACAAATATTGTAAGTAACTTTACACAATTCATCTAACGATGTACACTGTGTAGTAACTAACTTTGAAATGGGAGTGGAGTTGACATTACGCACGAATATTGTTAGTCTGATTGGTGCGATAGACTCAGGAGTGGGAGAATTGTATAACCCTTCAGGGAAATCGGATTTGATAGTGGCATACAGAAAATGGAAAAGACCCGATCTCTGGAATCTCTGATCCTCTTTTATATTGTACTTTCTTTGTGTTGGACTTTTGATTTTTAATTTTGTTTTTGAATATTCTTACGCATTTTAATTGACAATCTTTAAGTCGTTTTTAAATTTATAACAACTTAAAATCTAAAATATCAGTCAGCGAGGGATAGCCCGTGTGACAAGTTGTTGGGTGAATCAAGTAGCCCGGCAGTGTTACAAAGTTACATTTTGGACTCACGATAACAGAAACCTTCCATACTCATCTTCGGGCCGTTATTATAATGTTTTATTATTGTTTGTAATTTGTTATCTGTGGTGTAGATTTTTTATTGTTAATATTATAATTTTTTTGACACCATGTGAATTAGTTGCTGCTCTTATACTCAAATTTAGTTAATTTAGGTTTTTCTTCTTTAGGTAAATGTGTTGACTCCCCGTAATCCATGATAGGTGTGCAGCAAATTAAAGATTTTTATCTATTATGTTGCCATTCTTCCACTGAGTAAGTCCGTCCCGCTTCCCTGTTTGCCTTTTTACTTTATCTTGCTTATATGAATATATAGGAAGGAAAGTATTGTTTTCATGTTGATTGTTCGAAATCGAGTTTCCACCGGATCTACATGTTTTCAGACCCCCTGAACCAAAAATACATGTTGTTAGCGATTGGTATATGCGTTTGCGTGCGTGCGCGCACGCGTGTGTGTGTGTGTGTGCGTGTGTGTTTGTAAGTACGAAGTTGAAACTTGAAACTTAAGCTAGGTACTACTAAATGACCCGACACGAACATTTTCATCAAAATCTGTCATCCGGAAGTAGTAGTTTATTTGTGTCATTTATCACTTTTTTGAAATTTTCTCAAAAACGGCTTCTACGATTTTTTTAAAAACCGCCTCATTACTATATTTTTTATAAGACAGGGTAGGCACCATGTCTGCTGAAATTCTTGGGGAGGCTGTGCTCTCGAAGAAAAATATTTTTTTTTTTAAGATTGCGGCCTTATATGCATTTTATTGCAAAAATGTATAAATAAAAGTTGTAGACAATTTAATAATCTAGAACTTTTATTTCAAACATTTTTCTGTATAACTCTTAATTTAGCGGTAATTAGTGATTTTCTGGTTTTTTTCATGAAAATCTGTAAAAATATGGATTTTTCGAAGATTTTGGCCTTAGTATTTTACGACAGAAGCATTACGGCATTTTACGACAAAAGCGTATAGTCTACTAATATTTATAGAAAATTAAAAGATCCACAACTTTTATTTATAGAGTTTTTCTCTACAGAGACTAGTTTAGCGTAAAAGAGTGATTTATCGTATTATTAACCAAACTGAGGTTGGTTTTTATTTTGCATCATTCACTCATGATCAAAATGAGGTTATGTTTTTTGAGATAAATTTTTGTTTGTTTGTAATGTTTTGTTCCTAATATTATGTTATATTGTTCATTATTTGCATCAGCAAGAGAAAGTCGTGTGAGTGTTTCACACCAGATTTTTTCATTGTTTTTCGGAGGCTAGGAATGGCTATATGGGGTGATGTGGAGGCCATAAAAAAAATGATTTCCGATTTCTTTTACCCAAAAATAGTATACAACTATTTTCAAATGTAAAATACGATTTCTTGAATAGGAAGAGAATTTCTTGAAAATATAAACGTTTAACACCATTAAATCAAAGAAAATACTATCGTACAGTGTATGCATGTAATGTAACATTTGTATTCTATAAAAATATTTTCGATCGTGAAATTTATAAAAAAAATATAAAATATTGAATCGTTTATTTATAAAAATTTTCTGTAAACAAATTCAGTTCATCTTAGCCGACAGTTTGAAAATATATTAAAATATGAAAATATATTAAAATGAAATTCAGTACAATAATTACCTCGTCTCTGCGTTATACAAGCTGAATAATTTACCCCGTTGTTAACATAACTAAAATTCCGTTTGAAGTAAATAAATCTCGGCGGGTTTGCTCAAAGTTACTCCTGTTTTCTTTAGTCTGCTTGTGTAATTTGTAACGTTGAGTTAGTTGTTACTTGAGTTCACTTTAAACTCCAAGTGTGGGTGTATTTCGAATTATATTTAACCCTACAATATACATGGTGGCTTACGACTGAGTGCAAATACTTCAAGAATACATTCTACTTGTAAAAATAATGAAAAAATGTCATATACACAGAAGTCCAAAATTGCTTCGTTAGCGAGTTACGGTTGGAGAATTATTTTGCACCCATTTTTGCTCATTTTACACCACTTATTTTTCATGAACCCAAATTAGTTTAAAGAAATAAACGTATGTTCGGTCCAGAACGACCTAATTTTACGCGTATTTTGGTTTACAGACACAACATATGTTTTTATCTAGGAGAATTCAGGCAGCTGACAAAATTAAAATCTTACATATATGTAAGAAAATATAATAATTGGTAATTTTTTAAACTAACATCTATCATTTTGTTTTGTCCATCCATCCGTCACACCCAGATGTCAAAAACTACAAGAGATAGCATAAAAACGGTTTCCGGATTTGTAATCTACATAAAAATTAGTGGGCCTGAATTGGGTTTTAAGTTCCGGTAACCCGAAACGAGCATTTTAACCAATATCTGTCAACCGGAAGTAATAGTTTTCTTGTACAATTTTTTACTTTTTGAATTTTTCTCAAAAAAGGCTTCTAAGGTTTTCTTTAAAATGCCTCATTTGCTACGATGTTTTGCTTTATAAGGTGGGTAAGCGGTTGTTTTCTGAAACTCGTGGGTGGGCTGAGCTCTTAAATTAAAATAAAATATTTTTTACAAAAATATGAAATTAAAATTTAACACATTTTTCGTTATCTGGAGAGCTATCAGTGGGCGGTGTCCACCACAAAGTTATTAACGCGGTTATTTTTAACTGAAACACAATGTAAACGTTTTTGTTGGTTTTTACAGTTTCAAAATAAAACAAAATAAGTAATAAAAAAATATATATTAATAATTTTAACATTTCTTAATATGCATTTTAGGAAAAAACTGTATATAAATCAAATTTTTAGAAAAATTAGAAAATATACAAATTTTATTCCAATAATTTTTGCCTACAGCGCTTCGTACAGCGTCAATTAATGATTTTCCGTATTTTCAGACTGAAATCGGTCAAAAATGGTTTTTTTTTTAAGATTGCGAGTTAAGTATTTATTTTACGACAGAAGTATACAAAACTCACTTTAAAGAAAATTTAAAAACCTATAATTTTTTATATTGAGATTTTTTAATAGATCGCCAATTAGTGATTTTCCGTATTTTTAAGTCGAAAAAGGTTGAGTTTTATTTAATCACTGATTGATAATTACTATTAGGTTATATTTTTAATATTATGTACATTGTTTAATCATTTTTAAACATGGGTTATATTTTTTATCATGAAATTGGCAAAAGAAAGTCGTGTTAGTGGTTTACACCATATATTAACGATTATAATGATAATTATTTTATACAGCCTATTTCTATTTACAAAACAATACAACAAAGGAACATCAAATTGGAACTTATAATCCAACAATATAACGGGTGTTTTATTAAGGACGCACCCTCATTATAAGAAGATAGAAGTAGGCTAATACATCGGTAAATTTTCTGTCCCCCAATCGGTATGTTGGCAACAGTGTACTCAAGGCCAACTACTAAGACAGTTAAAATGTTCCAGTCAAGCATTAGTGTGGTGACAGCAGTCGTTTCGTTATATTGTGTCAGCAATGGTTTTTTCCAAGGAAGAACGCGTGTTTGTTGTAGAGACTTACATAGCGAGTAAATCTTACAAATGTGTGCAAGATAAGTTTCAGTTGAAATTTCTCCGTTCTGCCGTTCCGAATAAATCGTCAATATTGCGTTTGATAATTAAATTCCGTAGAACTGGGAGTGTACTCGATGAGAAACCACCAACAAAGCGTGCTCGCCTCTCATCACGCGGTCTTGGGTTCGAATCCCACTCGGGCATGGCATTTTTTCATACGTTACAAAAAATTCATTTCATCCTTCACCGTCTGCATTAGCAGCAATTTGCAAAACAGTCGGACGTTAAACCCAAAAAAAAAAAAAAAAAAAACCAACAAAGCCAACAAAGTTAACCGCGGAAGTTCTCGAAGATTTGAAAAATCGTTTGACTCAATCACCTAAAAAATTTCTTAGAAGATTATCATCGCAAGCTGGGCTAACATTAACTACTGTTTTCAGAACTACGAAAAAGTTACATTTGCATCCTTATCGCGTTGGCGTAACTCATGAACTGAAAGCTACAGACCATCAGAAATGATTACAATATTGTCGGTGGTTTCGATCTTTGGTTGAAGAAAATGGTATTCAATTGTTGGATCATTTTCATTTTAGTGATGAGGCTAAGTTTCATTTAGATGGGTATGTGAATAGTCAGAACTGTAGAATATGGAGTGTAACAAATCCTCATGCTTTCCATGAAAAAGCATTGCACTCACGTAAAATTGGTGTTTAGTTCTTCCTTGGAAAAAACCATTGCTGACACAATATAACGAAACAAATACTGTCACCACACTAATGCTTGACTGGAACATTTTAACTGTCTTAGATAGTTGGCCTTGAGTACACAATTGCCAACATACCGATTGGGGGACAGAAAATTTACCGATGCGTTACTTCTATCTTCTTATAATCAGGGTTGCGTCCTTAATAAAACACCCGTTATTATTATTGAAATGACAAGGGATTTTGGGTGGAGTTTGGTCTGAACACCCACTGGACTGATTCCGGTCAACGTTTTTTTTAAAATGCAGCTCTCCTCGAGCAGTTTGTCATCAATCACCATTATTTTTTCTAAATTTCCTAAAATGACTTTTTAAAAACCCGGTTCTTTCAAGATTTACCGCACCGATGCCGTGCTAAATCAGTTTTTGGCCTAAATTAAGAATAGCCTATGTGGTGCAGTTTCATGGATATCTTTCCGTTTCAGATGAAATTATACAGTTCTGAAAAATAAGAAAATCGTCAGCCCCTGGCTGACTTACTAAGAGATTCTGTGGTTATATAGATTTTTAAGCACAGAAAATAAAAATGTCCCGACTATTCACTTGTTTCGAGTCTTTAGGCCCTACCGTAAAAAAATCTACCAAAAATTTTCAAAATGTTGTAGTAATCGTGGGTACACCGTATTGGTTCAGCGACCTCATTTTCCAGAATCTACTTTAAAAATTAAGGAGGAAAGTAAGCTTATTAGAAGAGATTAGCAAGATTAAAATCTTAACAATTATGAATAAAAAAACTCAATGATAGAGATGATAGTACAAGAACAGTTTAAAATTCAGTCATTTAAGTTCACATTATGGAAAAAAGTTTTAGTCTTGAGTATCGTAATAAAAAAATTAAAATGATTAACAATAATATTTTTAAGGTTACTTTTTCTGTTTGTATTCTTTTCGTTGTTATTCTAAATTGCTAATATTCTATTTTCCCATTTTTACTTTCTCTTGCCTATATGAATATATAGGAAGGAAAGTATTGTTTTCATGTCGATTTTTCGAAATCGAGTTTTCACCGGATCTATACGTTTTCAGACCCCCTGAACCCAAAAAACATGTTTTTAGCGATTGGTCTGTGTGTGTGTCTGTGTGTGTGTGTGTGTGTGTGTCTGTGTGTGTGTGTGTGTGTGTGAACAGAATATCTCAAGAACGGAACATCGTACGAACTTGAAACTTGAAACTTAAGTTACATACCACTACCGGACGCGACACGAACATTTTCATCAAAATCGGTCAACCGGAAGTAGTAGTTTATTCGTATAATTTTTCAGTTTTTTGTGATTTTCTCAAAAACTGGTCCTACGATTTTTTTTAAAATCGCCTATTTTACTCAATTTTTTATTCTCTACAAGATAGGGTAGGCGCCATGTTTGCTGAAATTCTCGATGAGGCTGTTTTCACGTAAAAACGTTGTTTTTTTAAGATTACGGCTTTAATATAAATTTCAGCGCAAAAACTTATTTAATAAAAGTTGTAGAGAATTTAAAAACCTACAACTTCTGTTTCAAACATTTTTTTGTATAACGCTTAGTTTAGCGGTAATTTGCGATTTTCTGTTTTTTTCTCACGAAAACGTGAGAAAAATCGATTTTTTTAACATTTCGGTCTTAGTATGCATTTTACGACAAAAGTGTATATAATAAAAGTTATAGAAAATTAAAAGATCTACAACTTTTGTTTAAAACATTTTTCTCTACAGAGCCTAGTTTAGCGTGAAAGCGTGATTTTCCGTATTTTTAAGCCAAACTGAGTTCGATTGTCATTTTGCGTCATTCACTCGTGATTAAAATAAGGTTATGTTTTTGAGGTTAGTTTTTGTTTATTTCTAATATTTTATTAATAATGTTAGGTTTATTATTAATCATTTGCATTGGCAAGAGAAAGTTGTGTGAGTGTTTCACACCAGATTTTTTACTTTCTCTTGCCTATATGAATATATAGGAAGGAAAGTATTGTTTTCATGTCGATTTTTCGAAATCGAGTTTTCACCGGATCTATACGTTTTCAGACCCCCTGAATCCAAAAAACATGTTTTTAGCGATTGGTCTGTGTGTGTGTGTGTGTGTGTGTGTGTGTGTGTGTGTGTGTGTGTGTGTGTGTGTGTGTGTGTGAACAGAATATCTCAAGAACGGAACATCGTACGAACTTGAAACTTGAAACTTAAGTTACATACCACTACCGGACGCGACACGAACATTTTCATCAAAATCGGTCAACCGGAAGTAGTAGTTTATTCGTATAATTTTTCACTTTTTTGCGATTTTCTCAAAAATTGGTCCTACGATTTTTTCTAAAATCACCTGGTTTACTACATTTTTTATGCTCTACAAGATAGGGTAGGCGCCATGTTTGCTGAAATTCTGCTTGAGGCTGTTTTTACGTAAAAACATTTTCTTTTTAAGATTGCGGCTTTAATATGCATTTTAGCGCAAAACGTTATATAATAAAAGTTGTAGAGAATGTAAAATTCTACAACTTTTGTTTCGAACATTTTTTGTATAACGCTTAGTTTAGCGGTAATTAGCGATTTTCTGTTTTTTTCTCACAAAAACGTGTGAAAAATTGTTTTTTTAAAGATTTCGGCCTTAGTATTCATTTTATGACACAAGTGTATATAATAAAATTTATAAGAAATTAAAAGACCTACAACTTTTATTTAAAGCATTTTTCTCTACAGAGCCTAGTTTAGTGTGAAAGTGTGATTTTCCGTTTTTTTTAAGCCAAATTGAGTTCGATTTTCATTTTGCGTCATTCACTCATGATTAAAATAAGGTTATGTTTTTGAGGTTAGTTTTTGTTTATTTCTAATATTTTATTAATAATGTTAGGTTTATTATTAATTATTTGCATTGGAAAGAGAAAGTTGTGTGAGTGTTTCACACCAGATTTTTTGTGTTGCTTCAGTGTTTACGAACATCGAATTAATTAAACAAAACATAAACAAGAGATGACAAAACATAATTCACAAAAGTATTTATAGCACTTTACTAAAAATAGAAACATATGAAATTTGTCTAAAGTAAAGTGCGGATTATGCGTGTGCTTTCTTTTCATTTCGATAAGAAGCGTTTGACTTTTGTTTTTAAAAACTTAGCATGCACAGCGTGTCATGAGATGGGAGATGGAGCACTTCTTAGTTTGTTTCTTAACAGCTGAAAGTACGTACAGCCGAATAAAAGATGATTTATAACGTAGAACTTTAGTTTAGGTAGTTTGTTTACAGTGAACATGTAAAATGAAACGCTTTAAAATTCTTAAGTTGGTGTTATTTTTTATATAGAAGTAATCTAGAAATGTTTTCTCACGTACCTACGATTGAACATTGAAAAACATCTTACCATTTTAAACTAAAACAACTTCAAAACTTTCTTGCGCTCTACCTACAGGGATAAAAAGTATTTCTATTAGGCAAAATTTTCTATTATCGGATTTTAATATCCATTACGATATATGGCTTTCTTAATAATAATAATAATAATAATGCTTCGGGGGAAATCCGAAGCATGAGGCATGGAGGAAATGCGAGCCTAAATCAGGCTTTCTCCAAGGCTCACAACCTTGACAGTAATCTAGTCTGTGTGAAATATCACCGGCCTCAATTACAGTTTCTCAACTGGTAAAAGCATAAAAGAAAATTCAGCAGAAGCGAATACTCCAAGTGGTAACCAAACTACCGCCGCCTTGAGCGACGTACGCGGGACTTCGGTTTCTGGAAAGCCTGTGCCAACATGCTTGGAGACTACGAAAAAGATCTTATACAAACACCAGAATTTTTTTGCTACTTTCCACACTAATCTATCCTGAAGGTTCGCAAATTCAAACAACTTACTGATAACCGGTCCAAACAAATTCTGATCCCTATTTAATATAAAATTTGCACCGGATATAAAATCAGTGCTCTTTGCACAGTCCTACTTGAACCATCTTTCCCGGTATTCCGGCATTTAGTCCACCCGTTCGTGACGTATTATCTGAGTTTTACTATACTGCGAACGGATAAAATTATTTTATGTGCCTGGATTTCAACTAATCTTCACAGTTCATAACTCCTGAAGCCAATGTATTGGTGTTTAGAAGGATGTCTACTATATGTGCTTGTGTAATTCGTTATGGAGTAAAAACTCGTAATATTTAATTTCCATTAATTAACGACGACGGGCTAAAATCTGAAAATTCAGGATTCTCAACTTGCTCCATAAAATTGTTTTAAATTATATTTTAAGGAAAAATAATAGTATTTAGGTAAGAAAAGTATTGTTTTCATGTAGATTTTTACCGGAATTAGGCCTGCACATTTTTAGGCCTAAACCCAAAAAACATATTTTTACCTATTGGTCTTTTTGTGTGTGTGTAAACAAAAATCTCTGAACTTAGATCATAAGTTATGTCCTACAAGGCGACCTGATACACAAGTATACATGACTGAAGTTACCTATAGTAAAATAATAAACTTACAACTTTTATTTCAAGGTGTTTTATTTTTTACATTATCTTACTTTATTTTATTTATTTATTTATTTATTTTGTTTGTTTAACGTCCGACTCTTCTGCAATTACTGCTAATGTAGGCGGGGAGATGGATGATAAGATGAGTGATGAAAAAAATGCCATACCTGACCGGGAATCGAACCCAGGACCCCGGGGTAGAAGCCAGATGCGCTACGCCGGCCTGTGGGGTATAATCTTAATATTTTATCATGGATAAATGATTTTTCATATTTTAAGTCCAATAGAAGTTTACTTTCTTTTACTGTCATTCAAATATGATAAAAATTAGTTGTTTTTCTTTTTTCATCGTTTACTCACGATTAAACATTAATTATTATATCTATCATTATTTACACTGGCAAGAGAAAGTCGTGTAAATGTTCCATAACTAGATTTTTTATATTTTATTCGTCTTTTAATAATTTCCTACAGTAATTCAGGCTCCTGCACGCATCCTTTTTATTACATATGACAGTTTGATGATTTTTTTTTTAATTAACATTTTTGTCTTTTCTATAAAATTTCCTTTCATAACTACTAAGGTCTAACCGTTTCAATATTTGCAACTCCAAACTAACTGAATTGATCGGCATTGAGCTCACGCTTAGCGCAGTTGTAATTTAATCGCCAGTTCGTAGAAAAAACAAAAAAGGAAAATATACAGCCACACAAACACGGTGACAAACAGTACTAACGTTTACCTTAGTTTCACCGAACCATTATTGTTATTTTGAATAACGCTAAAGATAATAACATTATACATGTCATCTAATACCTAAATCTAAATATCTGAATCAGTCGAGTACCATTTGCTCTAATCCGCATAAAACACGCATGTATACCCGTGCACGCGCAGAACTTTTTTAAAATCACATCTTCAGACCAACTAACATCCGGTAATAAAAAATTTTGTAAACATTTTTCGCTAAACTTTCTCACTGTAGATAGAACGCAACAAAGCAAAAGTGACCAACTGTTGCTGAAATTTACTTGGCAACTACTACGAACTTGCTTTGACAACTTAATCGTCGGTCTTTATCTTTACTAACAAGACAAACCCTAAGTCAGAAAGTATACATTGTGCCGAGTACTTACTTCCAAATTATCATAAACTTAAAATGTGTGTGCCAAATTAAATGGAAATTCTAACTAATACAAAAACTGTAGTAATAAACATAAACATGCCCGCTCCTTTTAAAACAGGAGAAGGCTTATCTCAAAAAAATTAACAGAAACTTGACTAAATAAAATAGGCTAGGCTAATCTACGCCGAAATAATTAGTAACAAATTAGTAATTGCCATCTGATTTGTCTTATTTATCATTTCTTTGTAGGAAAAATATTGAGCTTTCAATATTTTAGTTATTGCAAAGGGGCGTTCAATATCTGGGTCAATTTCCAAAATTGTAGAGATTGCATCGATTTTCATTTAAAAATTTCTTTAATATCTTTGATTACATATATCTCTTTATTCAAGGAATACAGTACAGTGAATAAAAATTTGGCTTGTGTGAGTCAAGATAAAAGTTAAAAATCTGGCGTGAAACAATCATACAACTCTCTCTTGCCAATGTAAATAATAAACAATATAACCTAATATTAGTAATAAAACATTCGAAATAATGTTTCAAATTTTAGCATGTCTGCTGAAAAATGTGAGTTTGGGCTGTGCTCTCGTGGTATATTTTTTAAGATTGCGGACTTAAAATGCATCTAAAGGCAAAAGTAACTATAATCAAAGTTGAAGAGAATTGCAAAAACCTACAAATTTTTATTTTAAGAAATTTTGTTACAGCGCGTTGTTCAGCGTCAATTAATTATTTTCGTATTTTCTCATTGAAATCGGTAAGAAATTGTTTTTTTTGTAAGATTGCGGCCTTATTACATTTTATACATTTTAAAACAAAAAAAATAATAAAAGTTTTGGAAAATTAAAAAACCTGCAACTTTTATTTGATGTATTTTTTTCTACAGTTCTTAATTTAGCGTCACTTAATGATTTTCTATATTTTTGAGTTGAACAAAGGTTCATTATCATTTAGCGTCACTCACTCAAGAATACAATTATGGCCGGGCAGTTGGCGTAGTGGTTAGCGCAACTGGCTTCTACACCGGGGTCCCGGGTATGATTCCCGGTCAGGTCTGGCATTTTATCATCACTCATTTTCATATACCATCATTTGCCAGCATCTGCATTAGCAGAAATTGCTAAACAGTCAGACGTTAAACCAAAAAAAATTGAATAAAATTATGTTAGGATTTAATTTTACCTTGTTTACTACTTATGACTAAATAGATTATATTTTTTATTATTTACATTGGCAAAATAAAGTCGTGTGAGTGTTTCACACAGGTTTTTTTTCTACGAAGAGCACGCCTCAATCATATCGTAAAAAATGTTCGTTTTTAAATGTTTTCAATAATCGTTCACGTTTTAGAAAAATGTACCGTGACGGATAACACGGAATGACGGAAAAGGAAGAGATGGATTATAGAGAGTTTCTGTACTTTCTCGCATTATACATCAGGTAGATCGCGACGAAATAAAGCAATTATAAACATTTTATTACTTTCTCTTGCCTATATGAATATATAGGAAGGAAAGTATTGTTTTCATGCCGATTTTTCGAAATCGAGTTTTCACCGGATCTATACGTTTTCAGACCCCCTGAACCCAAAAAACATGTTTTTAGCGATTGGTCTCTGTGTGTGTGTGTGTCTGTGTGTCTGTGTGTCTTGTATCTGTGTGTGTGTGTGTGTGTGTGTGCGTGTGTGTGTGTGCGCGCGCGCGCGTGAGTGTGTATGTGTATGTGTGTACGTGTGTGTGTGTTTGCGTGTGTGTGTGTGTGTGTGTGCGCGCGCGCGTGTGTGTGTGTGTGTGTGTGTGTACAAAATATCTCAAGAACGGAACATTGTACGAACTTGAAACTTGAAACTTAAGTTACATACAAATACCGGTCCCGACACGAACATTTTCATCAAAATCGGTCAACCGGAAGTAGTAGTTTATTCGTGTAATTTTTAACTTTTTTGCGATTTTCTCAAAAACTGGTCCTACGATTTTTTTTAAAATCGCCTCATTTACTAAATTTTTTATTCTCTACAAGATAGGGTAGGCGCCATGTTTGCTGAAATTCTTGGTGAGGCTGTTTTCACGTAAAAAAAGTGTTTTTTTAAGATTACGGCTTAAATATGTATTATAACGCAAAAATTTTTAAAAATAAAAAATTTAGAGAATTTAAAATTCTACAACTTTTATTTCAAACACTTTTTTGTATAACGCTTAGTTTAGCGGTAATTAGCGATTTTCTGTTTTTTTCTCACGAAAACGTGTGAAAAATCGATTTTTTAAAGATTTCGGCCTTAGTATTCATTTTATGACAAAAGTATTTGTAATCAAATTTATAGAAAATTAAAAAATCTACAAGTTTAATTTAGAGCATTTTTCTCGACAGAGCCTAGTTTGGCGTGAAAGAGTGATTTTCCGTATTTTTAAGCCAAACTGAGGTTGATTTTCATTTTGCGTCTTTCACTCATGATTAAAATAAGGTTATGTTTATTGAGGTTAGTTTTTTGTTTATTTTTAATGTTTTATTACTAATGTTAGGTTATATTGTTTAAATTATTGTCATTGGCAAGAGAAAGTTGTGTGATTGTTTCACACCAGATTTTTAAATTTTCAATAAATTTATAATAATATGTGACAACGGTATGAAAAAAGCTTAATACATTTCAGGACGATTCAAATTGACTGAGAAACCTATGTTGACCGATACAGTTACCGCTTTATGTCTAGTTCGACAACGGTAACACTCGAAGCTTATTCCTGTGGGAGCCCTCCGGCATATTTTATCGGTCGAGGAGTTGGCTAGCGTCCATAACACGCAATCAATATCACTTACTTTTTCTAAAGAAAAATGTTCTCTGTGTAAAAAAAGCCGTTGGCGAAATACTTATGTGGACATAAAAATATGGTACACAATGAAGCTGTAAGATTGAAACTTTTGTATTCCATTAAAATTGTCGGATGCATATTTATAATTAATAAATGTGCATTTAAATACTTAAAAAGTTGACTTGTTAAATAATTTTTAAACATTATATAAAACTAATAAAACTTAGTAGCTCCAAAAACATTCAACAATGTCCTGCTGATATTAAAAAATTCAGTAACTTTAAGTTATTCCAGTTTTCTCACTTGCAATCTACGGTGTTACAATTTTAAACTTTACACCGGTAAATTACATTTGAAGACCTTCTTTTTAAGATAATTTAACCTTCGGAAGGTAAGGTATTTTAGGTTTACTAATTTTTTTATAAATTTGCTTATATGCGCTTTTGTACTAAAAAAAATATTTAAAGCCAAAATCTTAAAAAACCCCACTTTTAAAAAAATTTAATAAACAAAATATAAAATATCACTGACGCTAAGCTTAGAACTGTAGTAAAAATACACTTAAAATAAGTGTTTTAAGTATCTCAGTTTTCCATAATAACTTATTGATTGTATATACTTTTGCCCTAAATTTCATATTAAGGTCGCAATATTACTCTTAACTAATTTACTAATTTATATATTGCAATTTAATTTTTATAGAAATCGAACACCTACGAATTTCACTTTACCTATTCCGGTATTTCACATTACATCATCTGAAACCTTTAAGTCGTCTCGTATAAACGCATCTTAACTATTATTACTGATGACTCCCACTCACTATAATTAATTGTAGATATTGTTTGCACGTTTATTAATGCACACTCGTTGCTTGTTTGCTTCGCACGTGCTCTGTTGATTACATAATGAATCTTTTGGAATTTTCTCCTATTATCTATGGTAAGGAAAGACTAAATATATATCCTTCAGGAGAAAAAAATATTGTATAATCCGTGAATTTGTTTAAATGGACACGCTAATTATGATACTGGCCAGGATCGTTGGGTGTGTAATAAAGCAATCTCCAGAATATTGTAAACCTCTAAGAAGTGACACATTTCTCGCTAATACGAAGTCGGATTATCGAACAATCAGTTTCTTCATTTATAGTTGGTGCAGAGTACGCATCAATTAATTGGTGCAAAGATGTAATTTTTAATAAATTTGTGTTATTTTCTGTATTTTTAAATTTTAATGTTTTGTAATTGTTTGGTTTTAATTGTTTTTTAATTTGTAAAATAAAGCTTGTAAATAATTTGTGAAACTCGTAAAAGAATAAAGAAAAAACAACCAAAAATAAAATAAAAATGAAAACAACCGAAAATAAAAGAAACAGGCGATTGCTGGGTCGACCAGTAAAAGTGCATACGCACGATCTTTTGATGATATGAATAATAACGGAATAGGTCCAGCTGTTTAACTGCTGATTTTAGGAGACGAAGGTTTTTGGTTCAAATCCTCGTAAAGGTAGTTACTTTTATACGGATTTGAATACTAGACAGTGGTTACCGGTGTACTTTGATGGTTGGGGTTCAATTAACCATACTCTCTCAGAAATGGTCGGCCTGGGTCTGTACAAGACTACACCTCATTTACACGTCACACACATCATCCTCATTCCATTGGGTCATGGGGTTGCTTATTGTTCTGAATTGAACAGATTGCAACGTACACAGATTAAGAATAAAAAAATAAAATACAATAATTTACCTACTATACTATATAATTTTATATTAATCAGTATACACAACAAATAATTAAATTTTAAAATACAAAACATGATAAACATAATAGCATAAATATCATCCAATGGTTACAAATTACAGTAAAGTACGGATTATCCTTTTTGGATAATCGATCACACTCGGGAAAGGCAATAATAAAAAGATAAATATACTTAGTAGTGAAAAATATCAATTTTAATTGTGGAAAAACAATGAAAAGTGTGAATTTATACAGAATCGTAATAACGTTAAAATAAAATATTATAAGTTGTTATGAGAAACAAAAATCATTTACTTATTGCAGTTCATTGTTTTTAAAAAAATCGCTTATTTTGTGCTGTTTAACATTTTTCTTTCGCTTTTATGCTGCTAGATCCCTGACTCGTTTGACAGTCAGTAGAGTAGACAAATCTGCTTCAAGCTGCATTTCATACCAAATTAAAGCTGTTTCTAACGCTTCAAATGCTTGAATATTTGTTACCGCAGGAACATCAGAATCAGTAATTTGTATGTCTTCGTCGTCGTCATTTTCTGTTGGTACCAGCAGAACTGATTCAATAACTTCTTCGTCTGTTTTTATTTGCCATCCGGGATCCGCACACGCATTTTCAAAACTGATCCATTCGTCTAAGTAATTTTCAATGCATTCGTCAAAACCAGCTATTTGTTGAGCTAATGGTAAGAGTGACTGTTCTTCTTCGGCCTGATCGTTGGAACTGTCGCGCTTAGAATCGTAAAGCTTTTTCCAAAACCTTTGTAGCGTAACATTTTGAACATTTCCCATCCTTCAGCAATCATGAATGCACATGATTTTAAATTCATCTATTTTTACTTTCTCTTGCCTATATGAATATATAGGAAGGAAAGTATTGTTTTCATGTCGATTTTTCGAAATCGAGTTTTCACCGGATCTATACGTTTTCAGACCCCCTGAACCCAAAAAACATGTTTTTAGCGATTGGTCTGTGTGTGTGTGTGTGTGTGTGTGCGCGCGCGTGCGTGTGTGTGTACAAAATATCTCAAGAACGGAACATCGTACGAACTTGAAACTTAAAACTTAAGTTACATACCACTACCGGACCCGACACGAACATTTTCATCAAAATCGGTCAACCGGAAGTAGTAGTTTATTCGTATAATTTTTCAGTTTTTTGCGATTTTCTCAAATACTGGTCCTACGATTTTTTTTTAAATCGGCAGGTTTACTCAATTTTTCATTCTCTACAAGATAGGGGTCATGTTTGCTGAAATTCTGGGTGAGGCTGTTTTCACGTAAAAACATCGTTTTTTTAAGATAACGGCTTTAATATGCAAATTAGAGGAAAACTTTATATAATAAAAGTTGTAGAGAATTTAAAAACCTACAACTTTTATTTTAAACATTTTTTTGTATAACGCTTAGTTTAGCGGTAATTTGCGATTTTCTGTTTTTTTTCTCACGAAAACGTGAGAAAAATCGATTTTTTAACATTTCGGCCTTAGTATGCATTTTATGACAAAAGTGTATATAATAAATTTTATAGGAAATAAAAAGATTTACAACTTTTAATTAACGCATTTTTCTCTACAGAGCCTAGTTTAGCGTGAAAGAGTGATTTTCCGTATTTTTAAGGCAAACTGAGGTCGATTTTCATTTTGCGTCTTTCACTCATGATTAAAATTAGGTTATGTTTATTGAGGTTAGTTTTTTGTTTATTTCTTATCTTTTATTACTATTGTTAGGTTTATTGTTACTTATTTGCACTGGCAAGAGAAAGTTGTGTGAGTGTTTCACACCAGATTTTTGAAGTTCAATTACTCCCTCTTCTTTATCACCTAACAGAAATTTTGGTAAGAGTAAAAGTTGGCGACTTGTAGTACACGTAGCGTTGCCTACCAGATTGAGATCAGTAGTAGTTCGTCTTCTACCTAAACAATTTGCAGAAAAATAAAAAACCCATTTCGGATAACCGGGTTTCGGATAATCCGGGTTTTACAGCATATAAGATTTCGTTTTATTTGAAAGTAAACAAATATTAAAATAACTTTTTTATTTTAACTATGTGAATTATATTTATTTCAAACTAATCAATTTTTTACTACAACCGAATAACAATCAAAATAACGATGACAGCATTTATAAACTAACAAAATAAAAAAAATAAAAATAAAAGATTCTTTACAATTTGTATTACTCACGCTTCATGTTAGAATATTTGATGTAGATTGCGTAAAATTAACAACCAAAACATCAAAAGCAAGAATTACATAAAATAATCATTGTTTACAATATTTTGTAAAAATATCTGACACTATTATTATACCCACTACAGAAAATTCAATGTTTATGGCACACTACGATTTGTCATACTGTGTTTTCAATATTATATTATTTCATTGACATTTAGTAATATTTTAATTATAATGAAAACTATTGTAATTAATACTATTATAATTCATTTATTAATGTTAATTAACATGTTTATTCGCTCTCGTATACATTTTCTTTCTTTGTCGCTGATAAGCGCAGTGGCACGTAAAATTCATATTACTGTTCACATGCACCGCTGTCACAGAGCTCTTTTAAATCTTCAATTTTATCTATATTAAACAGCCGTAGGGCCATCATCATACTCCGTTGTAAACTCTTTGTCTTTTAAATAAAATATAAAAATCTGGTGTGAAACACTCACACAACTTTCTCTTGCCAATGCAAATAATTAACAATAAACCTAACATTAGTATTAAAACATTAGAAATGAACAAAAACTAACCTCAAAAACATAACCTTATTTTAATCATGAGTGGAAGACGCAAAATGAAAATCGAACTCAATTTGGCTTAAAAAAACAGAAAATCACACTTTCACGCTAAACTAGGCTCTGTAGAGAAAAATTCTCTAAACAAAAGTTGTAGATCTTTTAATTTTCTATAACTTTTATTATATACACTTTTGTCGTAAAATGCATACTAAGACCGAAATGTTAAAAAAATCGATTTTTCTCACGTTTTCGTGAGAAAAAAAAACAGAAAATCGCAAATTACCGCTAAACTAAGCGTCATACAAAAAAAAGTTTGAAACATAAGTTGTAGGTTTTTAAATTCTCTACAACTTTTATTATATAAGTTTTTGCGCTAAAATTTATATTAAAGCCGTAATCTTAAAAAAACAACGTTTTTACGTGAAAACAGCCTCACCGAGAATTTCAGCAGACATGGCGCCTACCCTATCTTGTAGAGAATAAAAAATTGAGTAAAATAGGCGATTTTAAAAAAAATCGTAGGACCAGTTTTTGAGAAAATCGCAAAAAACTGAAAAATTATACGAATAAACTACTACTTCCGGTTGACCGATTTTGATGAAAATGTTCGTGTCGCGTCCGGTAGTGGTATGTAACTTAAGTTTCAAGTTTCAAGTTCGTACGATGTTCCGTTCTTGAGATATTCTGTTCACACACACACACACACACACACACAGACACACAGACACACACACAGACCAATCGCTAAAAACATGTTTTTTGGATTCAGGGGGTCTGAAAACGTATAGATCCGGTGAAAACTCGATTTCGAAAAATCGACATGAAAACAATACTTTCCTTCCTATATATTCATATAGGCAAGAGAAAGTAAAAATAAATAAACAATCAGATATAATGGCGGAGATAAGTAACATGTGAAGAACAAACAGTAAAAATTATAAGTTTACAACAATCTACTAAAAAAATTTACAATAAATAATCCACGTCAATAAACACAAAACTTACACGCTATCAAACTGTAGTGAAAATAACAGTAACTTCCTGTAGCGAAACTCTCTCAAAATTAAAACAGAATAATTTAACAGAAAGCGTCGTAAAAATAGGAAGAAGAATTTAAGGACATGCATAGGTAAAAAGCATCAGAAAACCTGTATACTATTTGTAATATTACCTAATAACCAAGTTTATAAATGTTTTTTTGGTCGGTCATCAGTCTCTCGAATGGTTTGATGCAGTTCTCCAAGCTGTTCTATATTGCGCACGTCGTTTCATGTTTACTACATACCTGTAACACCCTATATCTTTTTGTAATTTGCTTTAAATATTCTAATTATTGCCTCTCTCTACAATTCCCTCCCTTAATATTATCCTCCATTATTTATAGACCAATACCTGAATGTCTTAAGATATGCCCCATTAGCCTATCCCTTCTTCTGGTAAGAAGTTTCCATATATTACTTCTTCTTTCATCCACTCGTCTAAGAACCTCTAACTTACTTATTCTGTCCTCCCACCTAATCTTTAACATTTTCCTATAACACCACATTTCAAAAGCTTTTATCCTCTTCCTTTCTACAGCCCCTATCACCCACATTTCACTACCGAATAATGCTACACTCCAAACACAAGTTTTAGGAAATGTTTTCTAATTTGTAAGTCAATGTTCGTAGTCAGTAAGCTGTTTTTCATTTCAACGACGTTTCTAGCATGAGTAATCCTACTTTTGATATCACTTGTGCTTCTGCCATTCTTTGTTATTTTACTGCCTAGATAGCAGAATTCCCCAACTTCATGTATGTTTTCGTTACCTACTTTTAAATTTCCCATCTTTTCTAAACCACTCTTGCTGCTGCACAAAACTTTCGTTTTGTTGATATTAATTTTCATGAAGTAATCCTTTCTCATGATCTCATCCATTCCATTTAAGATATCCTCTAGGTCTTTCTTTGTCTCAGCTAATAGGCCTACTACTATATCATCGGCGAATCACAGGAATTTTATTATTTCTCCTTGAATTTTTATTTTTTATAAAGATATAAAAATTTTTATAAAAATATTGAACCAATAGAGATGTGATGAGGAAAATGAGTTTCATACTATGGTTATTTACTAGGAACACCGAAAACACGAATTTCAAGACAAATAATTTAAAAGCAAAGTATTTACTTCTTTTACCAACATTTTTGATTAAAAAAATTTATTTACAAACGTAAATATTAAAAAAAACTCTGATGTTTCTATATCCATAAAAATATTAACATGAAATAGTTAATATTTAATTTAGAATGACAAAAAGAAGCACGAGAAATTTGATTTTTCACTCTCCTGAAAAGTTACTTTTTGTAGACGGTCTTTTGACTTTAACCTGTCGACATTATTGCTGTTTCCCTCATCGAAAATCGTTGCTCTGAAACGGGTATTGTATTCATAGTAATCAATTTTAGTAAATTCCGTGCGCTGATGTTAAATATATGTCCCGCGTGAGGAAATAGCATGCCCTGAATTATGAACGAACATTTAAGAGCATTTATTATTAAACTACCTTCTTTTATAGTTACTTAAGTCACGAGTTTGCCTTTGTTTGCAGCAAAAAGTAAAGTGGGAAAGCATCAGTGCGCATGCGTGACTGCTTTAATTTCAGTACAACAAACTTATACTGTAACCAGAGCATATACAGTATATCGCGGAACCTTTTGTTTCAGGGGGCCCGGCATGTTGATAAGCAAACCTTTCCATTCAGTGAGGAAGGAAATGGTAAACCACCTCACTTCTCGTTTTATATAGTAAAGCCTCTAGAGGTTCAAATCAGCCTTTCGGCTGATGACTTAAACAACAATATCTAATATGTTATATACAGGGCTTTCTGAAAAAGGGTTCCAAGAATTCAGGGCGTGATTCCCCACAATAAAAGAAGAAAAAAAGTTCAATTAACATAGGTTCGAAAATCATTAGTTACCGAGTTATACAGGTGAAAGATTTCGTCAGAATTTCAGTTACCCCCGTTGAAACGAACCCCTACAGATGTTTGTTGGGCGTTGAATTAGGCATAAATTTTACCGTATCGTATGTAAAATGAACAGAAAAATTGAACAAAACAGGTTTCAGACCTGTAGCTGCAGTAATTTTTAAGATATCTGGTGAAATACGCAAAACTTGGTCCCGAAAAACAAGTTTCTTTTAGGTTTGAAGCACATGAACTTTGTTAAATGGATAATAAACACAAGAAATTCTTATACAAAACTTGTAGAGAATTAATTTAATTTTGAAAAGAATGATGTAAAATAAGTCAATAATAGGCAAACGTAATTTTTTTTAAATTATTTTTTTATTAAATAAAAAAAACGCATGAAAAATAGACAAAATCTGTTAAACTCTCTACTAACTTAATTAATGTAGTACTTAAAAGAAAACACTTGTATTAAAATAAATTAATGAGTTACTTACTGTTTATTTTTATCAAGTACATTTTTAACAACCATAAATTATCATACATCAAAAAAGTAACCGTTGCCATAAAAAATAGCCACGTCACAATAGATGTTCAAAATGTTTACCCTCGTTCAAAATACAACCATCCAGTTGTATTCTAATGGACTGGCGAACTCTTTCTAAGATCCCAGGTGTCCACGTATATACATTTTTGCAATAAAATGCATATTAAGGCCGCAATCTTTAAAATACCATTTTCTGTACGAGAGCACAGCCTCCCCAAGATTTTCAGCAGACGTGGCGTCTACCCTATCTTGTAGAACATAAAAAAATTTAGTAAATGAGGCGATTTAAAAAACATCGTAGGAGCCGTTTTTGAGAAAATTACAAAAAAATGAAAAATGATACGAATAAACGACTACTTCGGTTGACCAATTTTGATGAAAATGTTCGTGTCAGGTCCTCTAGTTGTACCTAACTTAATTTTTAAGTTTCAGCTTCGTACCATGTTTCGTTCTTGTGATATTTAGTTCACACACATACACACACACACACACACACACACACACGCACACACACACACACACACACACACACACCAATCGCTAAAAAAATGTTTTTGCGTTCAGTGGGTCTGAAAACGTGTAGATCCGGTGAAAACTCGATTTAGAAAAATTGACATAAAAACAATACTTTCTTTCCTATATATATTCATATAGGCAAGACAAAGTAAAAATTACTCTTTGGACATAGAGGACTGCTAGAATATTCGGGAGAAAGTTTTTATTGTGTGTCGCCATGTTTTATTTTTGTTCCATTAAGAAATGCTACTCGTAGTTGTAGTCAGAACGGTTTTCCTTTAATTTCTATCAACCATTCGCGTAATGATGCATATTGCAAAACAATCGTCAGTTTAAACATTTGCGAATAAGAAGATTGGTGTTAAAGAGCTTATGCGGTATTATCTAAAACAGACCAGATTGAAATACCACAGAATATCATGAAATAGTAATAAGGTGGCTTTGAGAACCTTTAACAACTGATTTTATACATTTAAATAAATGAAAATACATTATCCTTAACATTCGACATTCTCCTGTCTATCGTACAGCATAAAAGAGTATTGCGATGGGGTAAAACTTACTATTCCCGGATTGCAACTGATTTTACCCCTAAAGCCAAACAAGTAATCTTTAGAAGGATTCCCCCGTATGTATTTGAGTTATTGATGCTCTTCTTTGATAATGCATTGTTCCTAAACCTTAGGAGTGTGTGTTTGTGTCTATGAACCCTTTATAGGTCTGTGATAAGTACACTTACCACTGGCAATAAGGTCAAATCGTTTTAAAATTAGCTAAAATGCCCGTTCTTCGAACGGTTTTCTTGGTGCTTTGTTTCTCTGTGCTGTTGGTGTACCGAGTTCAACCCCTGTCAGTTCTGATATTCTTTAATCATTCATTGTTATCTACCTCCTTTTAACGTCAGAATTATTAATAATGAAAAAAATAGTAAACGTAAAATAAAAGCGAGATCATGGTGTTTTTAAATCAAGATACGCAGCGCTTTATTATTTTCAGAAGCATAGTTAATTTTTTATTACTAACAATATTGATTACTTTAGTGAATTTGAATTAGCCTTTACTGAGATATGATAATATATCTCAATGCATTTGGATTAACTCCATGACCTGTTGAGACGCTAACCGTAGTTCATCAACAGACTCGGGCTGGCGAAATTGCAAGTGTCTTTCCCTGTCAGCCTCAAGACGATTAGAACGTGTTTCACAGCACTCACTTCTGCAAATAGAAGCCTGACGGACCTGTTAAGACGTTAATCGTAGCTCAAGTTCTTCAACAGACTCGGTCTCGCATAGTTGTGAGTGTCTCTCCCTGTCAGCCTTTAGGTGATTGGAACGGGATTCAGAGCACTCACTTCTACGGACAGAATACCGGTGGGACTCGTTGAGATACCAGTCGTTGTTCACATTGTTCTTCGGGTTCAATTTGGCGAGTATGACTAATCCTTTCTCGATTTATTTTTAGCTTTGATATAGTAGCTTCCTGACACTCGTTAGCCCAGTTTAATTTTATAATTTTGGCATGTCTTGTAACTTTGGTCAAGCATGACCTGTTCCGTGAAGGTATAAATATCTTCTAAATAAGAAAATTACATAGTATACGGAGATAAGAGGTATCTAGAAGTAAAGAAAACGGACTAAATAATAACTTGTAAAAAAAATTCAAAATCCAATAACAATAAAAGGATTAAAATAGATAAAAATAAAAGAATCGAAACACAATACGTACAACAGTAATGCAATTGTTAATCGAGGCTGGGATCTCTAGACAGACAGTTTTGTTTACTGGTAGTCTCGGGTATGTGTGTGTGAGCGAAACCCAAACAGATTCAACAAAAATTAGTTTGTATTGTTTTACACAAACAGATAAATTTACTATTTATATAGAGCAATGAAAAATGATGTTTTGAAGATTTACTCACACAAATCTGTGTGTGTAATTACTGTAGGAAATTTTATTATTCGCGACAGAGCAATAAAAATTGCTGATATGATACTGTTAAATGAAAGGTATATCATCATAGGAACACTCCACCATGTTAACTACTAAGGTGACTGTCATTCGTTTTTGACAATGTGACCGAGAACGGGTGGGACGTGTGTGGTAGGTTAGTGGTGGAAGGGGTAGGGTAGGTAACTAAACGCGTAGGCCTGTGTTTATTGTTCTGTTAATTTTGTTTTCTAAAATATTGCTACGTTCATTTTTATAAAATTGGTAATATCTCCGTTATTATATAATTATGAAATAAAAAAAACTTTACATAATCAAACTTATTTATCTTCAAATGCTTCGTAATTTTGATTATTATAAACATTTTTTAATACATTGACTTTTAGCGGAGATATTCGTAGTTTTTGGTTTACCCCCTTCTCTGAACTTCCCCACCCCTTTGAGATATTAAAAAAAAGTTATAGCCGATTTTGATTTCGATTATGTCCAGAACCTAAATACCGAAATTTATTGAATTTGGTTCAGCGGTTCTTACGTGATGCCAGAACATACAAACAGACGGAAATTCAGCTGAACTTATTTTCAGTGTTTACTTGGTAGATCTGGCGTAAAAACAAAGTGTAAAGAATTTTGAAAAATTGTACAGACAATATCACAATTTTATTTTTATAGATAAGCTATACAGTTGAACTTTATCGGCATTTTATAGTTTTATAGATGTTTTCTGGTAAGTACGGTACCCAGATTTTGAAATTAGCGCGTAGCGACCATTGCTTCGTGAGTTGCACGAATGTGGAAGGATTCATACCAACGTACGCTGCCGTGTTGTTTTGTTGTTATTTTGTACAGTGCCTAGGAAATTCGAGTTTTTTACGGGAAAGCAAACATTCATGCTAATATAAAGTTAAGATAAGCTATTCTACAATTTTTTTGTTATGTAGTACTACAAGTTGTTTTAATAAGCATTCTTACCCCTAAAACTTATGTGATTTCCAATTCAATAAACGTTCCTTGGTAAGTATACTTACCAGAGCTTAAAATCAACAAAAACGAAATATCTTACTGTTCTGGCACTAGAAATACATTACTTAAGTCCCTATAAATCAAAATTTAACATTTTACAACATGTATATTTTCCCCGTAGTACTGCCCTAAAAAGGGTTGAGCAAAATTTCGTGTAAACGTAAACGTGTTGTTTTAACTGTTAGTGAAAAATTCCCGCCAGTAGAAAGAATAGAAAAAGTGAATTGTTGTGCCATGAATCTTGAAGTTGTTATTTTATCCGTTCACATTAGACAAAAATAAATGAAAAAATAAACAAGCTTAAGTTAAGATATCAAACGGAAAGATAATGAAACCATCAGAATAAGAAAAACTTATTGAAGTTTTTCAGTAAATTTATAATTTTTTTTTTAAATAAAAAGAAATTAGGTTTAATTTTTATTTAGTATAGTATCTTATTTCAGTTATAGTTTATTGAATTATTGTTAAATAAATTGTTTCATTATTTTAAAAAGCGATGTTGTTAATAAACTAACCTTTTATTCCTTGTTACATCCATGATTATTAAATCCGTGTTATTCAAAACTGGTCTACCCCAACTGTTTTGTTTTAACAGATTCTACTGTATATGCATCTATCTAGTCTATTGCTATTCTAGTTTTATATATAGAGGTCAAAACGGTACATACATTGGAAAAACGGATTTTTTAAAAAATTAATTCAAGGACCACTTTACAAAGTTTTAATGATGCTAATCGTTAAACGATTGATTATTTATCTATTAAATAAAAATTAATTGAACTATTAAAATATAATTATGGGTTTTACCTTTAAAGTAAAGTCATATAAAATTAATGCAATAAAATAGAAACAAATTGCGTATCCAACAAAATCGGGAGTGTGACATTTATCAATATCGATCTATCCGTAAACGAAAAAGAGAGCCTAGTGCGATCTAAATACATTTGTTTAAATCTGTCAATAGCGTAGTCCCTGTAGCGCAGCGGATAGCGCGTTGGACTTCTAATCCAAAGGTCGTGGGTTCGATCCCCACCAGGGATGCTTTATTTTACCAACTGCATTTAAGATAATATTTCATTTTTTATTTTTTATTGAAACTCTTGCAATTTATTTAGGAATATACATCATTAAAATATAAGTCATTATTAATTATAACGCAATGTTTTTTGTGTCATGGTTCAAAATTTAGTAGGTTAATGGGCTTAAAAAAACAAATACAATCTAATAATCTTTACTCAATATAATCAGTCACGTACTAGAACATTTTCAGTAGAACATTACAGTAAAATCCCGATTATCCAAAATAATAATTGGAGTGAACCTATTTCGGATTATCGATTTTTCGGATAACCCGGTTTTAACTAATATGGACGTAACATAGAATGAATGGGGTAATTTATTAATAACATCACTTTTTTTCAATTAACAAAAACTATCTGTTTTACAAGGTTCAATACTGCGACGTTTATTCCGGGTTCTTTCGGGATCTTGTTATTAATAAATGAATAAACTTTCTTTTAAATTTACAAAAAGTATTTCCTATTACACTAATCAATTATTACGGTTATAACTACTTCTATATTACAATTAACTTAAACTCAACTCCACTTATAAGGTGGTCGGTTATAAAATAACTTCGGCTTTTGAATAAAAACAGTTCGGCCGCCTCCGTAGCGTAGTAGTAGCGCACTAGTCTATAACGCAGAGGTTCTGGGTTCGATTCCCGGCTAGGCTCTGGAAATCTTCACAAGTTAAAACCCACCGTAGTCTCTAATAACCGAGCTGTTGATGTAGCATAAAATTTTAAAAAATCTGGTGTGAAACACTCAAACAACTTTCTCTTGCCAATGCAAATAATTAACAATATAAACTAACATTAGTAATAAAACATTATAAATAAACAAAAAACTAACCTCATAAAATATAATCTTATTTTAATCATGAGTGAATGACGTAAAATGAAAATCAACCTCAGTTTGGCTTAAAAATACGGCCGTTTGCATTAGCAATAATTGCAGAACCGTCGGACGTAAACAAAAACAAAATTTAAAATGCGGAAAATCACTCTTTCACGCTAAACTAGGCTCTGTAGTGAAAAATACTAGAAAAAAAAGTTGTAGATCTTTCGATTTCCTATAAATTTGATTATATACATTTTTATCGTAAAATGCATACTAAGGCTAAAATCTTAAAAAATCAATTTTTTACAGATTTTCGTAAAAATCAGAAAATCGCTAATTACCGCTAATCTAAGCGTTATTCAAAAAATGTTTGAAATAAAGTTGCATGATTTTAAATTTTTTCAACTTTTATAATAGATATTTTTGAGTTAGAAAGCATATTAAATCAAATCATATTAAAGCAATCTTAAAAAAACAATTTTTTTTACGAAAAACCGTCTCAAGAATTTCAGCAGACATAGCGCCTACCCTATATCTTGTAGAGCATAAAAAATTTAGTAAACGAGGTGATTTTTAAAGAAATCGTAAAAGTTGTTTTTGAGAAAATCGCAAAAAAGTGGAAAATGACACGTAAAAACTACTACTTCCGGTTAACCGATTTTGATGAAAATTTTCGTGTCGGGTTCGGTAGGAGTATCCTACTTAAGTTCAAGTTTCAAGTTTGTACGATGTTTCTTTCTTGAGATATTCTGTTCACACACCCACACACAGACCAATAGCTAAAAACATGTTTTTTGTGTTCAGGGAGTTTGAAAACGTGTATATCCGTTGAAAACTCAGTTTCAAAAAATCGACATGAAAACAATACTTTCCTTCCTATATATTCATACAGGCAAGAGAAAGTAAAAACATAAACCTTTCGGTCCCACTCAATTTCCACAAGAGACTATTTTCAAAAGGCTCCCATTTTAAAGTAACCCACCTTCGGTTATTACATACCTAACTTTTTTGTTAAAGTTTTATTCGTACAACTTGCACAAACTTTGTTGTAAGTTTTCATGAAATTTATTTCAGTACTTTTGATAGCCGAATCGAAAAAAAATTTTCCGTAAGTATAAATTAAAAACTTTTTGTCATCTATTCATAAATCATTGAGTTACAATAATTACATGCACTATTTTATAATGAATTGAAGCTTATCTAGTTTAAATGAATTTTACCATACAGATAACCTCTCTCCGATCTACAACTGTTTACCGAAAACCTTAATCAATTTCTCTCAGCGAATTCGAAGAAATAGTCTTGTATCATTCACAGTACTACAACACATCACAACGCCCATTTTAAAAGCTACTCAGTAAGCATTTAATTTACATTTGTAAAGTTCTATTAAAGAGTTAAGCGGTATTGTGCTGTTAATTGTAAATTTGTTAGCTAAAGTGTTAAATTTGTAAAGTGTTGGGTCCCAAAAGTTTATCGATGGAAATGAAATTAAGCGTCCTAATATCTTGGGGAATGGAATAAAGATGACTAATGTAGTGAAAAGTTCAATTTATTTACTGTACCGTTATTTCTATATTGTGTAACAGAGAAAAAAAATCAAGGTGGCAAGTGGAAGAATTTAATCACACGTAAATAAAGAAAAATAGGAAGCTAACCTATGATAACATGTACAACGCACTTCCGAATTCTTACAAAAAATCTGTTGTGAAACACTCTTACAACTTTTTCTTACCAAACAAAATAATGAACAAAATAAACTAATATTTATAATAAAACATTAGAACAAAAAAATTAATCTCAGAAACCGTAACCTCATTTTAATCATGAGTGAATGATGCAAAATGAAAATTAGCCTCAGTTTGGCTTAATAATATGAAATATCACTCTTTCACGCTAAACTAGGTTTCTAGAGAAAAATGCTTATAATAAAACCTGTAGATCTTTTAATTTTCTATCAATCGTATTTATACACTTTTATTGTAAAATGCATACTAAGGCCGAAATCTTACAAAATCCATATTTTTACAGATTTTCATGAAAAAAAAACAGAAATTTACTACTTACCGCTAAACTAAGCGTTGTACAAAGAAATGTTTGGAATACAAGTTGTAGATCTTTAAATTATCTATAACTTTAATTATACATGTTTGCGCTAAAATGCATATTAAGGCTGTAATATTTAAAATCCTTTATCTACGCAAACCAATCTCCCCAAGGATTTCAGCAGACATGGCGCATACCCTAGCTTGTTGTTGTTGTTTAGGTCAACAGACGACGGCTGGTTTGAACCTCTAGAAGTTTTGCAAAGTAAAAAAATGAGTGGTTTACTCATGCCTTCCTCGCTGAGTTGAAAGAGTATGCTTATCAGCATGCCGGGCCCTCCGAAAAGCACCCACTTTCCACCCTGCAAATGACACATTCACTTCATTCACCACAGGGTCTGGCTGTATAGAGAAATTCATTACTCACAGAGGATTATCTCCACTGAGAGTAATGAATTTGGTGTAAAAGATACTAGTCAGAGTTATCCTCTGACTAGTATCTTTTACACCTCTACCTCTTCTGTTCTTAAACCGGCCGCAATGGCTTAATTGGTAACGTGCTCGCTTCTCATCATGCGGTCTTGGGTTCGAATCCCATTCCGGTACGGCATATTTTCATACGTTACAAAAAATCATTTCATTCTTCACCGTCTGCATTATCAGTAATTGCAGAACAGTCGGACGTTAAACAAACAAAACAACAAAAAAAATTCTGTTCGTAAATAGTTCAGTCATATTATCGGCTGACTATGTGATAAGAAACAGAACTTTTTTTGTAGTCCTTGAACCAACAGATCAAGTGCAATTAATTTAACACTCCACCTGCCCGTTTTGTTCAAACCCTAGCTTGTAGAGCATAACAAATGTAGTAAATGTGGCGATTTTTAAAAAAATCGTAGGAGCCGTTTTTGAGCAAATCGCAAACAAGGGAAAAATGATACGAATAAACTACTACTTCCGGTTGACCGATTTTTATAAAAATGTTCGTGTCGGGTCCTTTAGTGCTATCTAACTTAAAATTTAACTTCGTATGATGTTCCGTTCTTGAGATATTCTGTTCACAGACAGAGAGACGCGCGCGCGCGCACAGAGAGAGAGACCAACTGCTAAAAACATGTTTTGGGTTCAGGGGGTCTGAAAACGTGTATATCCGGTGAAATCTTGATTTCGAAAAATCGACATGAAAGCAATACTTTCCTTTCTATTATATTCATATAGGCAAGAAGAGAAAGTAATAAACAAAAGCAAACAAAACTCGCAGATGTTTTAAAATGTATGCAGACCTAGGGTTATTTTTATGTTTATTTATTAAAAAATATTTTTGTATTTTTTAATACACCATTATTTTGTTGAAATTTTGATTTCAAGTCTATTAAATATATAATTATAAATATTGTACTATTTAACATGTGAATGAGTGTCATTAAATTACCAATTGTTAATATTTTTCCCTAACTTACGTCAACTTTTTTATGTTTTTTTTTAACACCCGACGGAAAAGATGGGTGTTATAAGTTTAAAGTGTGTATCTATCTGTGGCGTCGTAGCTGCTAAAGGGATGAAGCGATTTTGATGAAGTTTTTATTTTGAAAGGTGACTTGATCGAGAGTGTTCTTATCTATGATTCAATAAAAGAAAAGCGTAGGTCTATTAAAATACTGCAACCTCAAAACTAGTAACATATAAAGTTTAAAAAGCATGAAATTAAAATTTAATTAAAAATCTTTAAAAAGCAAAATCATTATACTCGTATGTATTGGCCCTTTAGGTTTGACGTCACGCGTCAGGGTACCGCTAAGTAATGCAACTAAGTTCTATTCTGTTATTTAGCGGTCCTTCGACGCGACGACGTCAAACCTAAAGGACCATTACGTATATTTTTTTACTTTTTGTATATTTTTCAAACAAAAACCCGTCCGCCATGGGCATTGGACCCGCCTTGAGGCATGAACATGGTGACATGGAGTATCGTGATCTTTTTTCTGAGCTGTGGTTTCTCGATGGAGGGACTCAACTTTGAACTGCAGCTCATACACGCCCCCAAAAGCAAGCTCCCAGAGACTCACACACCACGATCATCCTTCCATCAAAACATTGCTCAGGAAAAACATGAAGTCTCTTTCCCATGCGGCACGGCTTTTGAGTGTCGCTACGTGCTACGTACGAGACGCAACAGAGAAGATAACCGCTACTGAGTCGACCGCTCGATTGCAGTCCAGCAGTTCTGACTCTCCCGATAACGTCTACGACTCTTAATTACCGGATCAACGCTACGCATTCCGTTCTATCCCGATCCCACCGAACACACTCAAAGACCGTATGCTCTACCGTGTATAGATATACACGGTTTGTATTTATTACGGGGATCTACCCGTCGTCGCTTAATGCCTGAGCAAAAAGATACGCCCTATAGCACTCATGGCCGGTTAGGAACTGCGTCATCTCATACGGCATCTCCCAATAGGATCTATCTTACGTTCGGTATTAACGAGAGCATCCACCTTCCGGTCGGTTGGTACCGTCTATTCGTCCAACCTCGCTTACCACCGATCAAACGTTTCCGCTCTCGCAACGTTATCCTCTATTCCCTTTCATGGACCATACGGACCATAACACATTGTCACCGGATGGCGACATTAAGTGGCAAACCTTATTTGTTTGGTGGCCCTGAAAAGGGCCGTTTAAGCGGTGGTCGTCTTGGAGAGGCGTCGGTCGTAGTCGCCGTGGCGGTCGAGGAGCTGGGCGACACGGCGTGTCGTCGTCCAGCGGAGACACCATCTTCTTCCCTCGCAATAGTGCGTCGATGGCTGCTTCGTCGGGTCCGGTGGGCGTAAGGCTCGGTCGAGGGACCGCTGTGGGCATCGCTCGCGTCAGCGGGCGATGACGGTCCGGTCGACGGCTTACGGTGACGGGACGGCGAGCGGAAGTATCATCTTCTCTCTTGTGGGGTCGTCGATTAGTCTTCGCTGGAGTCCGGCAGCCGTGTGCCGTGGTGGACGTCTTGTCGATGCTGTCTGGTGGAAGTGAATCCCTCGATGTCTTGATCGGAATTGAATCGCTCGGCTCAGTGCAGCGCTCTTTATATAGTCGCCGAGAGCGCTGTGGTATAGAGCGGCTACTGGCTCGGCCTTGATGACAAAGGCCTCAGTAGGTGCGGAGCCGAAAGGTTTATCGGTGCGCCGACAAAGGCCAGAAGAAGTATTGAAGGCCGGCAACACAGTAATGATTAATTAGAAGTGGTGGCGGTGACAACATGATAGCCTAATGGAATGAAATACAACTTTTAATTACGACTGGCAAGTAATAACAACACCTGTAAAAACTTCGTACAAAAACATTATCATCAAAACATAATAGACACCATATAAACACCTTTTACCAATGTCACAATACAATTTAACTGTAACACAATTTTAATACTGAACAAAATATTTAAACCTTATTAATTTTACTGTATTCTTAAAAAATTTGAATTGTTTTTGGAATTACTTTCTATACTTTGTTTTAGCTGCATTACTAACCCATATAATTATAATTACATCACAATGCAATGACTTCTTACTCTATGTAGCGAAACGTAACGAAACCTGAAATGTTAATAAAAAAACTAAGTCAGAGAATTTTTGACGCGCTAACATTTAAAATGCGCTCGGAGTATGCAATGCAACCATAAAAATGTGTGTTAAAGAATACAGTACATAAATATTTTTAACTCCGAAGCTCTGAACATTATCTCAGTTCTTACCCTGTCAACGTCTTTATTAGTTTTTCATTTTCTGACTTATCAAATTTTGTTTCTTCGTCAGTTACGAATTCTGTTATTTCTTGATCAGTAAATTCTGGTTCTTCGTTGGTATGTTTTAAAAACTCTTGAACTTTAAATGTTTTCAAACCCGGGAATTTCTTTTACTAAATTTACTGTAGAAGTATAGAAACTTTTTTCTCATTTATTAGTATTGTTAGTTATACAGGTTTTCCCATAAAAAAATTACTTCAAGATTTTTGAGGGTGGCTGTAGTTACTTTCTCCCGATATTCAGCTCACCAATAAACATATTTTTCATACCAATTAATTTTAAAAGATCGACATGTTTTTCTTCATGATAGACATCTAAAATAAAGCACAGTAATAACCCACAATAAGTTTAAAACCAGAAGAAACTTTTATTTTGATTTTGTTCATGTAAATTACGTACATCCGACAATATTTCTGAATGAATAATCGATTCTAATTCTAATTCGTTCCTTATTAAAAACTAGCAACCCCCGTTCGCTTCGCTTCACTGCAGACAATGTAAGCCTAATTAAATTATTTTAAAACCTCTATATATACAATATTTTTGGTTTTGTTGCCCTGTGGCAGCAAAATAAAATATTGTTTTTCTCCACTTCCAGCTCTAGAAAGTCCGACAGAAAGCTGTCCATGAGTGAAGCACTCTTGTCTCAAACCGATGCCCACCGTTTTAAATATTTGTCCTGCGATTGAATTGAATAGAATGCATAGAAGAATCCGATGAAAAAGAAATAGGCAGTTGATATATGTGGCTGAGATAAGAGACTGTAATACGTGGGTGCGGTACTCTGAGTAACTGGAAATGTATGACTCATTCACTTCCTGTCGAATGAAAACAAATTCATAAAATACAGTACAAAAATAAAAATTTTGAATATTTCCGAACTTTTAATGTTTTTGGAATCGAATTTTATTCTTCACGTTTTTCTATGACATATAAAAGTTGAATCGTGTTTCTAGCCCAAAAAATACACCATCCAGAGAACTTAAAATAAATAAAAGTGCTATGCACCCGATGGACTAAAACATGCGACATCGTCACAGTTTAAGTTACTTAACTCACTTAATTAAAGTTATTTAAAGGAGTATAGCCTATAATGATCAGGAAGCTCTAAGCTATGCTACAATGAAAGATTTTTTAAATCAGTTCAGTAGTTTTTGAGATTATCTCATACAAACGAACAAACAGACGTTTCTTCTTTATTATATTAGTCTAGATGTATAGGCCTACAACTTAGTAAATACCCTACATTAGGGTCAGAGGGAGATCGGGAATTTCTCTTAAAAAAATGTAAAAGTTAATTCATAATTCTACAATATGGTTATTAAAATATGTTGTTTAGGTCATCAGCCAAAAGACTGGTTTGAACCTGTAGAGGTTTTACTAATTAAAACGAGAAGTGAGATTGTTTACACTTGCCTTCCTCACTGAGTGGAAAAATACGCTTATCAGCATGCCCGGCCTTTTGAAAAGCACATATTTTCCATTCTGCAAATGACATTTTCACTTCATCCACCACAGGGTCTGGCTGTATAATGAAATTCATTACTTTCAGAGGAGATAACTCTGATTTGTGTCTTTTACACCTCACCTCTTCTGATCTTAAATGATTCAGTCAATAAATTGGCTGACCATGTGATAAGAAACAGAACTATTTATTTTAGCCCTGCAATTAACAGATTGATTGTAAATAATTTGACACTCCACCTGTTTGTTATGGGCAAATTAAAATATATTATTTTAAAATATCACCCCAAAACACATTCAGTAAGCAACTTTAAGTTCATTTCATGGGGAGGTTGACCCCAAATCTTAAACATTTTTTAACAAGTTTCCATTTTCTTATGCGCATTTGATGTAACCACTTTATGTGTTGATTCCCGTACGTCAGTAAAGAACTTGGCAAAGATTCAGGGGGTTTTGATTACGCAAGTGAACTAGCCTACGTTGTGGAACACACAGATAGGCAGATTTACGAAGGCCTACTCAGAAAAGTCGATAACGTAAAAGGTAAGCCTTTCGTACAATATTCAGTCACGACTTACAAACAGAAGAGGAAAATTTTAGAAAGATATTGTTTTGATAAATAAATAACATTTATCTGACGGCCACAAAAAACGAAAGACAATTTTTGTTTCATTTCTTTAATTTTTTGCTCCCCTATCAATACTATTCACGAGTAAACATGTATTTCAAGAAACATTTTCGATACCCTATTTTTACTGAAATGTAACGCTTTTCCCAGGTTCTTTTAGGATCTGTTTATCAATAAATGGCAACACAAAACTTCGTTTTAAAATTATAACGAGTATTTATTAACAAGCGAAAAAATTAACAAATGTGAAAATTTAATTTTCACAATAAATTATTACGGTTATAGACTAACTACTACTACAGAGTGATTTTTTAGTCCTCTTAAACAATCGTTAATGTCGGGTAATTTTTTTTATTTAGGGAAATTTTGTTTTGTGACACGAAGTTGGTATCCCTACTCAATCGGTATCGAAATAAATTTAAGATTGTAAATACCAGTATTTCCAACCTCAAAACAGCACAATATGTAACAATACAGTCAGAACTGCTATTGTAGGGTAAGTTTTTGTATACGGTAGTTTGAGTTGATTATCCTTGAGCTGAGTAAAATTTTGTGCCGTTTCCGGTTGTGTTACGAAAAGAATGTCTTTTACCCTAGAACAACGGGTTTTCATGCTTGAACAATATTTTGCTACGAAATCGTAAGCGAATGTAAATTTCAAGTAATTGTTGATTTGAAGTCACGTCTATCGGCGCGATCTCGGAATTAGTATTCGAAGAGTTAATATTCTAAAACCTATCAGTCGCACAAGGGTTAAAATCATTGATAGTTGGGTTAAATTTTTTTTTAACCGGGGTGGACGATATAAATAACTTAGATCAGCAAATGAATTAAAATATTTATGAATGCGAAGCGAAGCGAGCCAATGTAAGTGCTAATATAATTGAAATACATAATATGTATGAGACTTTTTTTTATGATAGAAAGTGTTTATAACTAGTTTTACAGAAAGGGAATGAATGCAACGTTGTTTCTTTTTGTCAAATAATTTAAGAATAACATTTCAGTTTTGGATGTTGAAAGTTTTGTTTGACCTGCATGAGTTTTTACTTTGTCGAGTAAATGTAATTTTCTTTTGAAACTTACCCTACAATAGCAGTTCTGACTGTATTGTTACATATTGTGCTGTTTTGAGGTTGGAAATACTGGTATTTACAATCTTAAATTTATTTCGATAAAATTTTTCGGTGGTGTAATACGGGTTAATAAGAAAAATAATATTTTTTATTAAACTAGGGACTATTGTAATATGATTGTTGTGTATGATATTATGAAATTCAACAAAACGAAATCTTATGAGAAACACTTAAAAATATTACTGTACTTTTTAAAAAGGAATATGTTTTTAACCCTTTTATTTCCAGCGTACGATGAATCGAATGTCAAAAATTTTTTATTTTATTTATATTTATTTATTGGGCTATGATGCATACATAGGCCTTCATAATCCTTGACATCTGCTTAGTTAATGATATGAGGTGATACAAAGATTAAAAATGGAAGACCTGACCGGGATTTGAACCCGGGATCCCTGACATAAAAGCCAGTTGCGCTGAACACTACACCAACAAGACGGCCAAAAAAATCCAATTAAAAATATTGTTGTTTAGGTCATCAGCCGAAAGGTTTGTTATACCTTTAAAGGTTTTACTAAGTAAAACGAGGAGTGAGGTTTTACCATGGCCTTCCTCATTAAGTGGAAAAACATGCTTATCAGCATTCCAGACCCTCTAAAAAGCATCTACTTTCCACCCTGCAAATGGCACCTTCACTTCATTCACCACAGAATCTGGCTGTATAATGAAATTCAATACTGTCCCTCTTTTACAGTTCTTTTGTTGCAACGCGGAGGCAATATTATCCATCCGCTGTAGTCAAAACTAGTAGTCATCGAACAATCTCTTGTTTACTGCGACATACTCCCGGTCATGTGACTTCTTAATTCGTGATTTGAACTAGGTTCTGAGGAATAATTAATCTGTGTTTGAATTCGGTAAAAGAAGCATACAAATTGTATTACACTACCTTCTTTTAAAATATTTTAAAAATAGAAAACTTTTAAAATAGAAAATCTAATGTCATTGCGTAGCCCTTATTACGTTTTCTCAAGAATTGGAATAGATGAATGGCAGGCTGTGTGTAGCAAAGTAAAACAAGTTGAAAGTGAGTACTTCCAGAGGGAGTATGTAGTAGACAATGTATTAGATTGTTTCAAAATTAATATTGAAGAAAGTAGCAGTGACGAATTTAGCGAAGACAGTGAAAGTGATCAATTTTATAGCCCTGTTGATGCTTGCGCCTCTTTATCTACTTAACTTACTAACTTTTTAAAAAGTGACATTTTACAAACATCAAAAAATTCTAAATCTACGTTGTACCGGCTAAAAGAACGTAAATTTACTCTTAATTTATGTATTAAATTAAAAATTAACTGTATATAACTATTTTAGATTTACATTATAAAAATATTAATAATAAATTAAAACAATATAAATGTAGGTAGTACAGGGGGTTTTATTAAGAACGCAACCCTATGTTAAAAGCCACAATTTACGGCATATTTTTATATTCCGTACTTTACAAATTATTAATTAATCTAAATTATTATTTTAGAAATGAATAGCAAATTGCAATTAATTTAATATTTTACGTTTATGGTAGATGTTCGAAGTGATTTCCTGCAATTTCAATACAGATACGAATTCGTTTAATGACATTTGCAGCAACTTTTCTTAAAGTCTGTTCACTAATGCTTGAAATCGCTCTTGTAATGTTAGTTTTTAATTCGTCGATCGAATGAGGGTTGCTTTTGGAAATTTCACCTTTTAAAGAGCCCCATAGGAAAAAGTCTGCTTGTGTAAGATCTGGGGATCTCAGAGGCCACAAATCTTTCGATACTAAGCGGTGATTAAAAAATTCCCGTACCATTGCTAGCGTTTCATTTGCAGTAATAAATGTAGCGTTATCCTGTTGAAACCAACAATTTCGGTCGTCCAAATTCAACAATGAAATGAACTGTTGGATTAAATCACTATAAACTAAACTGTCTACAGTACTGTCAAAAAATAACGGCCCTATTATACGACGGCGGGAAATTGCACACCAAACATCAATTTTACGTAAGTGCAATGCTTTTTCATGAAAAGCATGAGGATTTGTTGCACTCCATATTCTACAGTTCTGAATGTTCACATAGCCATCTAAATGAAACCAAGCCTCATCACTAAAATAAAAATTATCCAACAATTGAATACGGCGAGGTGGTTTCTCATCGAGTACACTCCCAGTTCTATGGAATTTATTTATCAAACGCAATATTGACGATTTATTCGGAACGGCAGAACGGGGAAATTTGAACTGAAACTTATCGTGCACACATTTGTAAGATTTATTCGCTATGTAAGTCTCTACAATAAACACGCATTCTTCCTTGGAGAAACCATTGCTGACACAATATAACGAACGATTGCTGTTACCACACTAATGCTTGACTGGAACATTTTAACTGTCTCAGGTAGTTGGCCTTGAGTACACTGTTACCAACATACCGATTGGGGGACAGAAAATTTACCGATGTATTAATTCTATCTTCTTATAATCAGGGTTGCTTCCTTAATAAAACACCCGTTATAATAATATGACATGGGCAATAATAAATGTAGATGTATTGTATTGCGTAAGTCCCAGTTCCGTGTATTTGGAAGGAATACAGTGCGTTGTTATAGTAGTGGGAGAATGAATGAGTGTTAGTAGTATTTCACAGCTGATGCATTTGTAGTGTTAGCGTGTACTAACTACACTAAAAAAATATTCTTATCATCCGGCGCATTAATTTAACAAATACCAACCGGTTTGTTAACTTGGTCGGATTCATAATATTTAACTTGCTAATTTTTATCAAAATATGTAAATAAATAAATGTCATAAATACAAACAAATAATATGTTAAATACGGAAAGTTTGAAAACGAATGTTTTGTATCAGAGTAATACAACAATCGTTCTCCCAGCATGCGTCACTCATTCAATATACCTCACCCGTACCCTTCACCCCGCAACTACACGGAGCTTGGAACCGCACAATACGTAGTACTGTATTGTCAAATATTACAAGAAAATACTCTCTTAGTCACGCCGTAGTTTCCAGTCATAGCTACCGTTTCGCCGAACGAACTGTACACCTCTATCTATTCTGTTCTTAAATGCTTCAGTCATATAATTGGCTGACCATGTGATAAGAAACAGAACTATTTTTGTAGCCCTGGAACTATTAGATATAGTGAAAATAATTTAACACCTGCCTGTTATTTAAAATTTTATTATGCATAAATTTTCCACTTGTTTTATACCTGTTGAGCGTAAAACTACGTGATTTCATGTGTTCATATATCACATTGTTTAAAGTTTGTTGTTTCGTTAACGAAGACGAAATCGAATGTCATGGTTCAACGATGATCGGTGAATTTGGCGGGCGGCCAACACCATTAGCAACAAAGTTAGTTTGTTTGTTATGCGTAAAATATTTAAAGATGTTTTCTGAAAATATATAAATGGCGGTTAAATCTTTCCTCATTCTAATCCGTAAACCTTTAAATTACACTGTAAACAGAGTCCATTCATAGCTCACTGTGAAGTTCGTTGTTCCTAATAAACCGGGGACACGCCCCAAAGCACACAAAGCGTGCCCATAAAACTGCGGTTTAGCTACCCTATACTCGCCTGCTTTCGAGGTTAATGAGCGCTGGCCCTAGTACTTCCATGTGATACTTGTAGAACATGGTTGTAAGTATTACTTCCATGTGTGATAGAGCCACGTGCAAAGCTTTTTGCGGCGTAACGAGCTCGACGGCTACTCGACCAACGTTTATACGAGTACTGAGGGGAGTGGGACGCCCTGCGGCTCACGTCCGCACCCACTCGTTTATGTTTGGCTTCTCAGGGGTTGTGGTTTCGCCTGCTATGTAACTTTCTGCGGCTACTAAACTGGTTAAAGTCCGTTTGGACTGGGTAGTCCAAAGATAAATACGCATGTTCCTTATAAACCAGGTTTTATCAGTAAAGTTTCTCAGAACCCTGTGTTCCGTCCCGATGGACGGAACTTTTGCGCGTACGGTAAGAACATATATATTTTTATTAATAAATTAAAATTTTGTCTAGCTGCAAAATTAAATTCATTTAAATAATAAAAAAATAAGAAAAACATAGTACATTGTTAAACAACGCCATTACATTACACGTACATACAGCGACAAACACACAAGATCATCATCAACACACACGTATTTAATTACATAAGTTTAACAACGTAAACCCTCTATTTATTTATTTAATTAATTATATAATACAGTCTACTTAATACTGCACACCCCGTTTAGAAAGCATTGTATTGATGTCTGTAGTGCTTTGTTGGTGCATCCCAAGAGTTCCTTACTATACAACCAGACTGGCTTTAGCAGTTGTTGTAAAGCAGAATTGTTTTATTCACTGACAATAAAGACAAAACAAAGAATATATATGTACTACAGGGCGTTTCATAATTTCCTTCCGGGTTACGAAAATTCAATACAAAAAAACCTACATATTTCACTTACCTAAATGAAAGTTGTACGGGCAGATGCAGGGACTCAAACAGTTATTTTTAAACATCTATAATTGTTCAATGTGTGCTCCTTTGGTAACACGGCACACATTAACACGAAAGTTTAGCTCTTGCCAAACACTTTCTAACAGGTCCCTTTCGATAGAGTTGATTGCATTGATTATGCGATCTTTCAGCTCAGCGATATCGTTCGGCATTGGTAGGATAAACACCTTGTCTTTCACATAACCCCAGAGAAAGAAATCACATGGCGTGAAGTCTGGTGATCTTGGTGGCCACAGCAAAATGTGTTGGTCTTCTTCAGAAGCGCACCCTAAGCAGCGCCGAGGCTATGTTGTGTTAAGGTGCCGTCGAACTTTGTTATGAAAATGGGCAGGAAAGCCATTTTGCTGTAAAATGAAGTCGTTGAGTACCCGATTATTATGGCATAAGCCATAATTGTAACATATCCAAGTAAATCATGCCGGTTACTGCCGTTTCCGTAAAAAAGAACGGCCCACACACTGCCTCTCGAGAGATCGGACAAGAAACGTTTTCTTTCGGAAAATCCCGAATGTGTTCCACATAAGCGTGTGGGTTTTCAGTTCCCAGAATTGAATTGTCACTTGGTGGGTCCTCATTAAATTTCAACCGAAACGCACGTTGCACTGTAATTACTTACTTTGACACGTGAAATTCTAACACACGAAACGTCTTCTCGCATCCCGTAGCAGCCATTTTCTCTACTGTCTACAGCTAGTGGATAAACGGTTAAGTAACTGCCCAGAATATGTTGAAAAAACTATTTGAAGTGCTCTTTTGTACAGTACTTGTTTCATTCTTATAAGTGAAATACTTTTTTGTACTGAATTTTCGTAACTCCGGAGTACATTCTGAAACACTCTGTACATAAAAGTACAAAGATTATCAGTAATTATCTAATTATCTCCACTGAAAAAACATTTTTTTACTAAAGTATCTGTGTGTGTGTGCGTGCGTGCGTGCGTGCGTGTGTGTGTGTGTGTTTGCGTAAATGTGTCGGTGGGATAATCTCAAAAATAGAACCAACGAATTTGTTTAAATTCGCCTCATTTACTACATTTTTCTGCTCTACTAGATGGGAATGGGCGGAAAATCTGCTGAAATTCGTGGCGGAAAGGTCTATGCTCTTGTGGTAATTTTTTTTAAGATTGCGGGTTTAATATGTATTTTAAGGCAAAAATATATAATACTGAAGTTATAGAAAATTAAAAAACCTACGACTTTTATTTAAGGCGGTTTTTACATAGAGCGTCAATCAGCGATTTTCCATATTTTGTTCATTAAAATCGGTAAAACATATTTTTTTTATGATTGCGGTCTTGATTCATCTAAGCAAAAAGTGTGTGTGTAATTTAAGTTATAGAAAATAAAAAACCCTACTACTTTTATCTCAAGACATTTTTTACAAAGCTGCGTTTAGCTTTAATTAGTAATTTTTCGTATTTTGCTCATGAAAATAAAGTCCAACAGAAATTTTTACATTAGCGTCATTCATTCATGATTAAAATTAGGTTATGTTTTTTTATTATTTACATTGGTAAGAGAAAGTTTGAGTATTTCACACCAGAATAAACCACCAAAAAATAAAAAAACCTATTCACAAAATTGTTAGTTGGTAGAACGATACAGGTTTTGTAAATCACCATGCGTAAGCTACATACACAGTTAAAATTTCCCTGAGATTAAAAGAATAAAAATTATAGTAATTCTGCTGATGTTAGGTAATTTTCGCGTGAAGTTAAGGCCGCTTTTACACCGGTGAAACTCGACTTCGACTTAACCAAAAAACGAATCGCGTCTTGCATGTTCACACATCGAGGAGACTCGACCTCGACGCAACTGTTCAAGCTTTTCTTCGAATCCACCTCCTGTTTGCAAAATGTTAAGTAATGAAGAGACGTAATCATTGCTTATTACTATGTTGTTGTATAGGTCATCAGCCGGAAGGCTGTTTTGAACCTGTAGAGGTTTTACTAAGTAACATGAGGAATGAGGTATTTCACCTATGCCTTCCTCACTGAATGGAAAATTATGCTTATCAGCATGGCCCTCTGAAAAGCTCATATTTTCCACTCTGCAAATGACACCTTCATTTCATTCACCACAAGGTCTGGCTGTATAATGAAATTCATTACTTTCAGAGGAGATAACTCTGATTAGTGTCTTTTACACCTCTACCTCTTCTGTTGTTAAATGATTTAGCCATTTAATTGGCTGACTATATTATAAGAAATAGAACTATCTATTTTAGCCCTGCAACGAACAGATTGAGTGTAAATAATTTGACAATCCACCTGTCTGTTATGAGCAGGCTTATAACTATATAAGAAGAAAACAGAAAAAAACGGAACTGTTGCATAACTGTAATAGAGGAGCCCATGTGTGTGCCCAGGAACTCTCCTGCGATAAATACAAATTTACGTCTTTTTATCGGATGTCAAAAGAAAATTTCCAACTACTACTTGAGCTTGTTGGTCCTTGTTGATCCGTTAGCATGTTCAATTTCAAGCACAAAGGCTATGTTGGCTGCTTCGTCTGTCATGATTATACGCGGCTGGTCGAGCAGATGTTGGACAAACTGAGTCGCATGCGATCGGTTGGATCGAAGTTGCGTCGAGGTTAACTGGTGGGAGGACGAACATATTAATGTAAGGGTAGGACTGGTATCGGACGTCGAGTCGAGGTCGTGTCGCAGTCGAGTGGCACCGGCGGGAGAACACCCTAACTGTTAAGATGTTATTATGTTGACCTGATTTTCCTCCTAATATTGTATTTATGTTTTTTTAATCATTTAATGTTTTGTATAATTTATGTTGTAATAACGTTTTAGTCTACATATTAATTATTTTTAATAAATTATAAAAATTTTAGTTGTATCTAATACAACGGGATAGTAGTACAGAGAGGAATTGCACAATGCAAAAAAAAGCTTTTACAAGAATGTTAACGCTTGGAAAGAATGTCTAAACTTAAGAATGTTTGTGTTCTGACAGCGTATTTGTGAATGCGAAACATCTTTTAACGGTTTGTTGAATTACCCGATGCTGCCTGCATAACTCCATAGCTGAGTGTGCAGTGAAATAGGGCGAAATAAGTCATTATCAAATCTTCTTCTGACAAAAATGTTGTAGGCCTGTTCTTGACAGTTTAAGTAATACAATATTTCACAACGCACACTTATAAAATACAAATGCAAGTGTAATTTTTTAAACGAGTTTTCCTGATCAGTTCCTTACGCCTGCTTTCGGTTAACGAAAAGAAACCCCGCATCAGTTAGCAAACCGCTAAAGTGTATGGGGTGAGAATAGATTAATATTTTTACTTTGAATAAATGAAATACGTTATTACTTTGTTATCCACAACTCATTTTAAATTTCACTTTCATCAAAAAAGTTTTTAAATAGAATTTTTAAAATATTTTACAGCTTTGAATTTTTATTTGTTAATTTTTCCTATCTCTTCGCAATATGAATATATAGGAAGGAGAGTATTGTTTTTGTCGATTTTTCAAAATTGAGTTTTCACCGGATATACATACATATATACATACATATATTTCAGACCCCCTGAACCCAAAAAAACATGCTTTTAGCAATTGGTTTGTGTATGTGTACAAAATATTTCAAGAACGGAACATCGTACGGAGTTTAAACTTGAAACTTAATTTACGTACTATTAGAGGACCCGATACGAGCATTTTCATCAAAATCGGTGAACCAGAAGTAGTAGTTGGCCTTTATTCGTGTCATTTTTCACTTATTTGCAATTTTCTCAAAAACGGCTTCTACGATTCTTTTTAAATCCCCTCATTTACTACATTTTTTATGCTCTATAAGATATAAGATATAAGTACCTCGGATAACACAGAAACTATTAGAAAATTATGTATGCCTCTGCTATTACAAACAGAAACTGGTCAGAATCCGTTATTTGACCCAATTTCCTAAACTTTTTTCTATATGATTATTATGTATGATTATATGTATCAATTTATTATTTTAATGTATAACTAGTGCAGTACTCTAATTTTTCTCCCCTTACGTTATTGTGGAGGGTAACATGAAGCAATGTTACGAAGGGTTTCTTGAAATGGATTGGCGTTGTCACCTGAACGTTTTCTCCACTTGAACTCACCAAGTAACTATCTAAAAGCTTAGAATGTGATCCATTTTTACGTTTAAATGATGATTTGGCAACTCCCCACAAATGTTTTTTGATTAGGCAAATCCGTTCTACGGCGCGTGTATGAACGCTGAACATTAGATCAACAAAATGTCTACTGTGGCTTACAGCATTGTATTGGTAATTGTTGTTCATGTTTCGAATACATTATATGAAAGCCATTGATCAGATATTATGCGCGTTCTTGGGGCAATTTTTTCACAATTATCGGTAATAAGTTTTCCCCAGTCCTATTTCCACTGCAAAAAGAAAACACTCGTGCGTTTCCCTACATAATAATAGTATAATGGATTTCAATATAATCTGGTTTCTTTCAAACCACCGCGCTAGGCTTTGCACTACAACCACTGCCTATCTAGAAAACATAGTGCATCTTGAGGCAACCAAGGTATAGAATATTTAGGTTAAAAATACATAAAATTGGTTATTCGGAATTCCAGTTAAAGGATCCAGCGAGTTCAATAGGTTACGTTGGGTGTCATCTTAGTACAACTTACAGAACCTAGCTGGGAATTGAACGAGGAATAGCGGTCGATAGTTTATTCCACTTATCTTTTAAACTGATGATGGACAAACGATTACTCCGTTGTTGGTAGTACGCGTAACTGAAGTTTCAGAAAATGCTTAGCGCAAGCCATCCCAGCCGCGAAAACCGATTTACGTCTTACTGACATTGTATAAAACCTCATCAACTGAACATATCCCAATGAATATTAAAGAACTGAACTACTCACAAGAAGCGTTGAATATTACTGTATTAAAAGGCAGACATTAACATAATACGTTGACGGTTATCAACGTGACTCGTGACTGGTGCGTGTATCGTATAATAAAACACAAGTCACGCCAGTCTCATTTGTTCAGCCGTACACTCATATTATTTGTTTATACCTGTTCCAGAGTTAATTGTAATGAACTATATAGCACTCTAACCACTAAAACAATAAATGAAATTTAAGAATTCTATATATTCCCTATTCAATATTTTTACTTTCTCTTGCCTATATGAATTACATATTATATAAATATATTACATGAATTATATGCATATTACTAGATTCATATGCAAAAGATTTACTGTAATTTCAAATCCGAATTACGGAAGTCCCAAATGAGTGAAGTCCGAATTAATAAGGTCTTACTGTAATTGATAATCACCACAACGAAAGTTTTGGACTTAAATATAAGTTAATTATGATAATTTTATCCCAGAGCATAGGAAGGAAAGTACTGTTTTCTTGTCGATTTTTCGAAATCTAGTTTTCACTGGATCTACACGTTTTCAGACCCCCTGAACCCAAAAAACATGTTTTTAGCGATTGGTTTTTGTGTGTCTGTGTGTGTATGTATACAAAATATCTCAAGAACGGAACATCGTATGAACTTGAAACTTGAAACTTAAGTTACATACCACTACTGGACCTGAAATGAACATTTTCATCAAAATCGTTCAACCGGAAGTAGTAGTTTATTCGTGTAATTTTTCACTTTTTTGCGATTTTCTCAAAAACTGGTCCTACGATTTTTTTTAAATCGCTTCGTTTACTTAATTTTTTATGCTCTACAAGATAGAGTAGGCGCCAAGTTTGCTGAAATTCTTGGTGAGACTGTTTTCACGTAAAAAAGTAGTTTCTTTAAGATTGCGGCTTTATTATGCATTTTACCGCAAAAATGTATATAATTAATGTTGTAGAGAATTTAAAATTCTACAACTTTTATCCAAACCTTTTTTTGTATAACGCTTAGTTTAGCGGTAATTAACAATTTTCTGTTTTTTTCTCACGAAAACGTGTGAAAAATTTGTATTTTAAAGATTTCGGCCTTAGTATGCATTTTACGACCAAAATGTATATAATAAAATTTATAGGAAATTAAAAGATCTACAACTTTTATTTAAAGCGTTTTTCTCTACAGAGCTTAGTTTAGCGTGAAAGAGCGATTTTTCGTAGTTTTAAGCTAAACTGAGGTTGATTTTCATTTTGCGTCATTTACTGTGATTAACATTAGGTTATGTTTATTGAGGTTAGTTTTTTGTTTATTTCAAATGTTTTATTACTAATGTTAGGTTTATTGTTAATTATTTTCATTGGCAAGAGAAAGTTGTGTGAGTGTTTCACACCAGATTTTTATTCATCTGACCCTTAAGCGACAATTTACGATTCCCTTCAAAATCGGTTCTTTCAAAATTACAGATGTATATTTTCCTGTTTTCTTCGTAATTAAATTAACCTACATATTACTAGATTCATATGCAAAAGATTTACTGTAATTTCAAATCCGAATTACGGAAGTCCCAAATGAGTGAAGTCCGAATTAATAAGGTCTTACTGTAATTGATAATCACCACATGAAAGTTTTGGACTTAAATATAAGTTAATTATGATAATTTTATCCCAGAGCATATTAAATAAATAAGCAGTACAAATAAATAAGATGTTAGTAAAGCCTGACAATATAATTTTAGTATTAAATTTAATTTTTCTTTCCCGTCATCTTAAATTTCAGTAGGGGTTGAAAATGGAGTGGTTGGAGTAGATACCTATTATAGTAATGCAGCGGCAACACTTACCGTACAAAAAGTGCCAGACATAAAAATATTGTCGTCACTTGGGAATGTTCTACTGCAATTTAATGTATTGAATTCAATTAGCTCAAAGAACACTGTACTACAAAATGTTTCCACAGATTTCTTAAGTTAAATTACTCAAATTATCTGGGATAACCGAGTTATCCTATCTACATCTCAAGGACGATTAAATAACAATAAATACATAAATTTCTATTCTTAAACAATTTTACATGCTTATATAATATTTATTTAATAATATTTAATAACGGGTGTTCTATTAAGGACGCAACTCTGATTATAAGAAGATAGAAGTAATACATCGGTAAATTTTCTGTCCCCCAATCGGTATGTTGGCAACAGTGTACTCAAGGCCAACTACCTAAGACAGTTAAAATGTTCCAGTCAAGCATTAGTGTGGTGACAGCAGTCGTTTCGTTATATTATGTCAACAATGTTTTTTTCCAAGGAAGAACCGGGTGTTTTAATAAGAACGCAACCCTATGTTAAAAGCCACAGTCTGCGGCATATTTTTATTTTCCGTACTTTAAAAATTATTAATTAATCTAAATTATTATTTTACAAATGAATAGCAAATTCCAATGAAAACATTGAATTACTTCTATATTCTTATAATCAGGGTTGCGTCCTAAATAAAACACCCTTCCTTGGAAAAAACTTCCTTGGAAAAAACCATTGCTGACACAATATAACGGAACGACTGCTGCCACTACACTAATGCTTGACTGGAACATTTTAACTGTCTTAGATAGTTGACCTTGAGTACACTGTTGCCAACATACCAATTGGGGAACAGAAAATTTACCGATGTATTACTTCTATCTTCTTATAATCAGGGTTGCGTCCTTAATAAAACGCCCGTTATTATTTAATAATATATTAATATATTTATTAATATTTATTTCAGTCGGACGTTAAACCAAAAAAATATATATATATAATGTTTATTTTTATTTTATCAAACATCCTATGTAGGATTAATATATAAGCTTGAAATATATATTTCTAACCACTAGAATACAGTAACAGAAAACACTTACCAATGTTTATAGCGCATTCGTGTATCTTGTACACATCTTCAGTAAATTAAAATTTGTTAAATATTTTTCACATAAAAATTTAAAACTTTCTACTCCTACCATGACAGATAAGGAATTCCTAACAGCAGAGCAACAGAGCTGCAAATTACTGGCTTCACTGATTCCAGTGGTTGTATCAACTGATTTAAAACCTGCCACAAAATTGTTTATCATTAGATATGTGGAGAAGCAAGGCCATTGTTAAAGATGACACTAAATCGTGGAAAGAAAATGTCCACCCCCACTGCTAAAGGATGATTGCAGGACATGTTTTATGCAGATGAGTTTGGTATCTTTATTTTTAATTGATGCTAAATAAAACATCGGTTTATAAAAATGAAAAATGTCATGGTGACAAAAACAAATCATTTATAAACTGCGTACGGTCTTGTACAATTATCATAGTAATTCTGTAAATATAACTTTTTACTTTCTCTTGCCTTTACGAATATATAGCGGGTGATTCAAAAAGAGCGCCGGTTTTTAAACGGCTGGTAAATTTTTGTTTATCGGTTGGCAACATTGTTAGACCTCATTTCTATTTCGGAGAACATTCCGATTGACGATTCAGTTGTAGTTTCTCTTGTTCGCAGTGTAGTACTCTCGCAGTCTGTGTCTAACCATGGAGAAGTTTACTATTGCACAACGAGTGTTAATCGTCAAAACATTTTACCAGAGTGGAGAGAGTTATGCGGCTTCTGTCAGGCGACTTCGCGGTACTCTAGGACGTAATGAAGCACCGAATGAATCAACAGTTCGCAGGCTCATGAAAAAGTTTTTTGAGACGGTTTCAACAGTCGACCTTAAAAGTTCTGGACGTCGTCGTTCTGGCCGAACTGAGCAGAACGTTGCGTTGGTTCGTGACAGTGTGGCTGTTAGCCCAGCAAAATCAATACGTCGCCGTTCTCAACAATTGGGTTTACGATGTTCTTCTGTACGGAGAATTCTTCGGTACGATCTCCAATATCACCCGTATAAAATTCAGTTGCTGCACGAGAAACAATGTTGTTGCTCCGTGAACGGTTCCAGGATCACATCATTTCTCGTTATTCCAACCATCAATGGCCACCAAGGTCGTATGACTTGACGCCTTGTGACTTTCATCTTTGGAGTCATCTGAAGTCATTGGTGTATGCCAATAAACCCCGAAACATCAATGACTTGAAGGAGGAAATTCGACGGGGTTATCGGGCAAATGGAAGTCGAAACTTGTCGTGCAGTAATATCCAATTTCATGGACAGAGTTGATGCGTGCCAGCGCAGTAGAGGAGGACACATGCATGACATAATTTTTCATACATGAAATAGGAAGGTAAGATGAACTTGTTGATGTATTTATTTTCAGTTTTTCAATAAAATAAATCTCTTAATTTGATATATCAAAACCGGCGCTCTTTTTGAATCACCCTATAGGAAGGAAAGTAGCCTACCTACATTGTTTTCATGTCGATTTTTCGAAATCGAGTTTTCACCGGATCTACACGTTTTCAGACCCCCTGAACCCAAAAAACATGTTTTTAGCGATTAGTGTGTGTGTGTGTGTGTGTGTGTGTGTGTGTGTGTGTGTGTGTGTGTGTGTGTGTGTGAAGGTGTGTGTGTGTGTGTGTGTGTGTGTGTGTGTGTGTGTGCGTGTGTGTGTGTGTGTGTGTGTGTGTGTGTGTGTGTGTGTGTGTGTGTGTGTGTGTGTGTGTGTGTGTGTGTGTGTGAGTGTGTGTGCGTGTGCGTGCGTGCGTGCGCGCGTCTGTCTGTCTGTGAACAAAATATCTCAATAACAGAGCATCGTCCGAAGTTAAAACTTAAAACCTAAGTTAGATATCACTAGAGGACCCGACATGAATATTTTCATCAAAATCGGTCAACCGGAAGTAGAAGTTTATTCCTGTCATTTTTCACTTTTTTGCGATTATCTCAAAAATGGCTCCTACGATTTTTTTTAAATCGCCTCATTTACTACATTTTTTATGCTCTACATGATAGCGTAGGCGCCATGTCTAATGACATTCTTGAGGAGGCTGTGCTCTCGTAGAAAAAAAATTGTTTATTTTACGATTGCGGTTTTAATATGCATTTTAGCGCAAAAGTGTAAGATAAAAGTTGTAGAAAATTTAAAAACCTTCAACGTTTATTGCAAACATGTCTTTGTATAACGCTTAGTTTAGCAGTTATTAGTGATTTTCTGGTTTCTTTTTCATAAGAATCTGTAAAAAAAATGGACTTTTAAGATTTCGGCCTTAGGATACATTTTACGACAAAAATGTATAAATAAATTTTATAGAAAATTAAAAGATCTACAACTTTTATTTTAAGCACTTTTTCTACAGAGACTGATTTAGCGTCAAAGAGTAATTTTTGGTAATATTAAGCTAAACTGAGGTTGATTCATTTTGCGTCATTCACTCATGATTAAAATGAGGGTATGTTTTTTGAGATTATTTTTTTGTTTATTTCTAATGTTTTATTACTAATATTAAGTTATTTTCTTCATTATTTGCATTGACAAAAGAAAGTTGTGTAAGTCTTTCAAACCAGATTTGGGTCTTTTCTGTTATCCCCCCGCAATAATGTTTTACATTTTGATATTTTATATATATATAGGTATTCTTCCTGCATGTTCAACGGTAAAAACGTGAAAATATTTAAAAAAATCACATATCAATATTTTTCAAGTTAACGTTAAATTTGTTTCCTTTTTCAAGTTAACCTTAAACTATTTATTGACAATCATTAAATTATTTAATAATATTTAATTTAATTATGTTAAATTAATTTAATTATTTATTTATTTAATGATGTCATGTACTCAATGAATTTTTATTTCATTATTACATACAGTAACAATATTGAGAAAAAGCAATCTATTTACCCTACATATATTTAACCTTAACTTGAAGAATATTAGTGTAGGATTTTTTTAAATATTTTTCCCGGTTTTATCGTTAAAAATACTGTAAGGTTGCATACGAAATATTAAAAAATTGTGAAAAATTATGCTGTGGGGGATAATAGAATAATAGAAAAGAATAATAGAAATAGAAAAGAATGGAATAATAGAAAAGACCCCCAGATTTTTCTTAGATATATTAGGTTAGAGAACTGAGTCTCGAATACGAGCTGCTGAAATGAGGTTTTTACGAGCGGTTAAAGGTTGCACTCGACTAGACAAGAAAAGGAATGAAGACATAAGAGCTGAATTACAAGTGGAACCTCTACTGAGTATTTTGAAAAAAAGTCGTGATAACTGGTCTTGCCATCTACTCCGAATGTCACCCAATAGACTTCCATTGCAGGCATGGGAGTACAGGCCTATAGGAAAACGAGATGTGGGAAGGCCGAGGAAAAAATGGATGCCGGAACAGGCCAATAGAGCCTAATCCTTGTAAGATGATGATGATATTAGGTTAGGCATTTTTTTGTTTGTAATACCTATTCTCGGCAAAGACGCTTTTCCGTTTAATACGCTACCATGGGCTGTCCTGTAAAAATAGTACTGCGCGGATTTTACTGTACTCTCTGGGTAATTACGAGTAAAACAATGAGGGTGAACTAATGAAATATAAAATTACTTAGGAAAATCTGTGTAATGACATGGCAAGGTAAATAAATAATAGATTTGGCGCAAGGCCAGAGGTTAAATGTGCGATGAAATGGCTCCTATATAAGTCTGTTTATAATGAGTAACGGATCATTCATTATGCATCGTGTAAATCAACGTTGTTGTGGCTTGCTAACCATCCACCGACACCCTATTCAAATTACATCACATCCGGACAAAGTGTTATAAATTTTTCCTCAGTTAAGATCAATTTTTATAACTACTGTGCTTATACCTTTGTAACTTATTCAGTGATTTCGTTTTATGCGAGTTAGTTTTAGCCAATTTAACTGGGTTATATTAAAAATTAGGGAAGACTTTGATATCGTTAGCAAAATCGATTTCTTCAAAATTTCAGCCATTTTAGAAAAAAATCACATAAATTAAAGATACATAATATTAAAAATTGTCCAAAACAAGCAAGTGGAATGTTAAATTAATTGCACTCGATCTGTTGGTTCCAGGGCAACAAAAAATTGTTCTATTTCTTATCATATAATCATGTATAAAAAATAATTACGACTAAACTATTTAAGAACAGAAGAGGTAGAGGTGTAAAAGATACTGATTAGAGTTATCTCCTCTGATAGTAATGAATTTCACTATCCAGCCAGACCCTGTGGTGAATAAAATTAAGGTGTTATTTGCAGAGTGGTAAGTGGGTGCTTTTTGGAAGGCCTGGCATGCTGATAAATGTACTCTTTCAACTCGGTGAGGAAGGCAATAGTAAATCACCTCACTCATTGTTTTTACTTAGTAAAACCTCTAGAGGTTCAAACCACCCTTTCAACTGTTGACCTAAGCAACAACAATATTAAAAATTATTAATAACATTTTTGTTGTACGGATTAGTATCGTTAATTTTTCGTTAACGCACTGAGGTCGGGTTGATGTGACATCGAGTCACCTTAAGTTTTTTCTTCGATCAAGTCTAGGTGTCAAACCAATTGTTATTTCTACATGTTCTTCTTAGGCTCGGTAGAATAGTTATAAAAAATCTGGTGTGAAACACTCACACAACTTTCTCTTGCCAATGCAAATAATTAACGATAAACCTAACATTAGTATTAAAACATTAGAAATGAACAAAAAACTAACCTCAAAAAACATTAGTGAAATACGCAAAATTAAAATCGACCTCAGTTTAGCTTAAAAATACGGAAAATCGCTCATTCACGCTAACCTAGGCACGTTACAAAAAAATGCTTAAAATAAAAGTTGTAGATCTCTTAATTTCCTATAAATTTTATTGTATACACTTTTGTCGTAAAATGCATTCTAAGGCCGAAATCTTAAAAAAATAGATTTTTCACACGTTTTCGTGAGAAAAAAACAGAAAATTGCTAATTACCGCTAAACTAAGCGTTATACAAAAAAATGTTTGAAATAAAAGTTGTAGAATTTTACATTCTCTACAACTTTTATTATATAACGTTTTGCGCTAAAATGCATATTAAAGCCGCAATCTTAAAAAGAAAATGTTTTTACGTAAAACAGCCTCACGCAGAATTTCAGCAAACATGGCGCCTACCCTATCTTGTAGAGAATAAAAAATTGAGTAAACCAGGCGATTTTTAAAAAAATCGTAGGACCAGTTTTTGAGAAAATCGCAAAAAAGTGAAAAATTATACGAATAAACTACTACTTCCGGTTGACCGATTTTGATGAAAATGTTTGTGTCGGGTCTGGTAGTGGTATGTAACTTAAGTTTCAAGTTTCAAGTTCGTGCGATGTTCCGTTCTTGAGATATTCTGTTCACACACAGACACACACACACACACACACACACACACACACACACACACAGGCACACAGACACACACACACACACACACACACACACACACACACAGACCAATCGCTAACAACATGTTTTTTTGGGTTCAGGGGGTCTGAAAACGTATAGATCCGGTGAAAACTCGATTTCTTAAAATCGACATGAAAACAATACTTTCCTTCCTATATATTCATATAGGCAAGAGAAAGTAAAAACTATGCGTCATATCATTATCAGTTTAAGATCAATAGAGTTAGCAGCAGTATTGCCGGATCACATTTTCAACGTTCTACTTGTATGGAAACCTCACTCACACAAATTCAATACCGCATTTAAACGACAGCATGTATGAAATAAATCAATTACAAGAAGTAGGCCAACTATAAATAAATGAGGAGTGAGGTGGTTTACTATTACCTTCCTCACTGAGTTGAAAGAGTACGCTTATCAGCACGGCAGGCCCTCCGAAAAGCACACACTTTCCACCCTGCAAATGACACCTTCAGTTCATTCACCACAAAGTCTGGCTGTATAGTGAAATTCATTTTTCTCAGAGGGGATAACTCTGACTAGTGTCTTTTACACCTCTACCTCTTCTGTTCTTGAATAGTTCAGTCGTAATTGCCTGACTATATGATACATAAATATGATGGCACTGTAAGGAATAGTCAATTTACTACAAATTAGAATTCTATAAGAGTGTTTAAGACACCTGTAGACCCTGTTAAACAATTCTGTAGTACATTCTACTTGGACTCCTTGAATATATACAGTTGATGAGAACCGGAGTGAGGTGATTACTAAATAAACATATTTTAATGAGAAATCTGATTTAATTTCATTTTGTTTGGAAGAAAATTTTCCAGTTTTAGACCCGGAAAAAGCGTAAAGTGAATATTTATATTTGGAAGTTCTATAAAGAATTTTACGGTTTATTACTTTAAAGTTTTTTTATGAGTAATTATATATTCTGAATGCCTTCGCACCGTTCAAATCTCACTGCAAAGAACCGACTGAATTTGTAGATATTTAACTGCATTCACCTTGAGATATTTCATCTAGATCTGTGTTTTATGTTAATTAGTACTAAAAACTTATAAAGTATTTCGGTGTACTCGTTTCCAAACTAAGTTTCTTAATTAATAACTTGTGTTCATTTGCTCTAGAACTTTAGATTTATTGCCTGGAGTAAATTAAATAAATAGCACGGAAAGCCACACAAACTTTCTCCCTATCATCTACTTGTACAGTAATTTAGTCATAGTTACAACTTAACTTGGGCAACAGTGTTAACCCATTTGTTTCCAAATTTATTATTATTATTATTATTATTATTATTATTATTATTATTATTATTATTATTATTATTATTATTATTATTATTATTACAATTGGACGTAAACAAAAAGAAATTCTGTTGTCGACAAATGTTTTTATAATATATTTTTTATATTTTTACTTTTTCTTGCCCTATATTAAATATAGGAAGAAAAGTATTGTTTTCTTGTCGATTTTTCAAAATCGAGTTTTCACCGGATACACATTTTTAGGTTTTTTACCAATGGTATGAAATATAAGGACGAAAATTATTGTCTAGTCGATTTTTCAAAATCGAGTTTCACCGGATAACTTACACTTTTTCAGATCCTTCAAACCCAAAACTACATGTTTTGTAGCGATTGGTATGGGTGATTGTGTCTGTATAAGCAGAATATAGTACGAAGTCTAAGTAGAAGTTTATTCATGTGATTTTTCACTTTTCTGGATTTTCTCAAAAACGGCTTTTACGATTTTGCTTAAAATCGTCTCTGGTTCTACAATTTGTGTGCTCTACAATATGAAGTGAGCAGCATGTCCGTTAAAATTTGTGGGGGGAGGACTGTGCTCTCATGGTTATTTTTTTTAAGATCGCGGCCTTAATATGCATCTTAAGGCAAAAGTGTCTACAGTCAAAGTTGCAGAGAATTACAAAACCTTTAACTTTTATTTCTAGAATATTTTTCTACAGCGCTTAGTTTGGCGTAAATTAATGTTTTTTTCATATTTTGCTCTTTGAAATCGATAAAATTGAGGTTTCTTCATGTTACGGCATCAGTATGCATTTTACGGCAAACGTTTAGGACAACTAAAATTAAAATTATAGAAAATTAAAGGAAACCTACAAATTTAAATTCAAGCAATTTTTTCTAAATACCTTCATTTCGCGTCAATTAGTGATTTTCCGTATTTTTCTCATCAAGATATTTAATTTAACAGAGGTTGATTTTCATTTAGCGTCATTCATAATATTTTTGTAACTATAGTCTACTATTTATAAATTTATTTTTATTTATTATTTTTATACTTAATTAATTGTGTTAAATTGGGGGAGAGTCGATTCTGTTCTTTATAATATAATTTAATAAAAGTGTATTATTTTCAAGTTTCTATTCTTAATGACGCACTTAAGTCTGGATCAGAGGGTCAAAGCGAAAAATAGTTTTAAGCGGGTTAAAGTTTCTTTTGCCCATAACGAGCAGGTGGAGTGTTACATTAATTGTACTCGATCTGTTAGTTCCAGGGCTACAAAAATTAGTTCTGTCTTATCACATAGTCAGCCAATTTTATGACTGAACTATTTAAGAACAGAAGAGGTAGAGGTGTAAAAGATGCTGATTAGAGTTATCTCCTCTGAGAGTAATAAATTTCACTATACAGCCAGACCCTGTGGTGAATGAAGTGAAGGTGTCATTTGCAGGGTGGAAAATAGGTGCTTTTTGGAGGACCTAGTATGCTAATAAGCGTACTTTTTCAACTCAGTGAGGAAGGCAATAGTAAGCCACCTCACTCATTGTTTTTACTTAGTAAAACCTCTAGAGGTTCAAACCAGCCTTTCGGCTGTTGACCTAAACAACAACACAAAGTATTTTTGAGAGGCCCTCTAAAATGAAATTAGGAAAGAAATCCTTTTCGTCCATCACAAAGAGCCTTAAATAAGATTGTAGTATTGGGAGAAAATTTAAAAGGGTCTGATCTATTAGACGCCCTGTACTTTATTAGCGCGCCTACAGAAACTGTAAATGCAATATGCAATACAACACAACATTGCGGATTGCAGGTATACCAGGGGGTATTTATGTACTTCACTTGCATTGATGATACATGATTCATACCTTGTTTGTAACTGATAAAGTTCCACTTATGCAGAAGGACAGAATGCTGATGAAGTTCCACTTACAATTATTAACACTTAACTATTGTAACACTAATATTAATATTAACACTTTAGTTTCACTTAGACAGGAGGCCAGAATATCATCAAGTATTTGTTCAAACAGGTCATTATCTTTGTATTAGTGGTTGGTGTGTGTGCATGTGTGTGTGTGTGTGTGTGTAAGTGTGTGTGTGAGTGTGTGTGTGTGTGTGTGTATGTGTGCGTACGTGTGTGTGTGTGTATGTATGTGTGCGTGCATGTGTGTGCGTGCGTGTGTGTGTGTGTTTTTTACAATACACTCTTCTCAACCGAATCCTGATAATTTTTCAAACATGTTGCATTTGCAGTTTTTGTATGCGCGCTAACAGAGTACGTGGCGTCTAACAGATAAGACCTAATTAAAATAATTTCGGTTGTGAAATTTGCGCATCACAAAATGCTGAAAGATTTAATCGACGTAAGAGATTGAATGTGAATGTCTAGTTTCCTGTAATAAATAAATAAATCAATCACAGTCTCATAGAATGAAATATAGTGGAAAAAATAAAAAGTACAATATTTCTAGGAAATACTTCATTTTAAATCATTAAAAAATTAATTGGTTTTTCCAGAAAGCACATAAGTCAAAATAATAACTACAGACTTATGTTGTTCCTGAAGAAAAAAAGAGTAAAATGCTGACTTGTTTCTGTATGAAATGCTTCATGTTAAATATAACAACAAGTAAATTGTGTTATGCAATAATAATATTGATTTATTTATTTTACTAGGAACTTAACGAATCTTTTCACTACAATAAAAATTAAATTTCTTGACTTTTAAAAAAAATTTCTGAAATATTCACGTTTTTTTTTTGTCATCGTCATCAATTTCTATTATATAGTTTTCTCCCATACACAGTTTTTGCGTAGCAACTTTGTATTTTCTAGGACATCAGCTTAAAAATATCACCCATTTAATTTTAAACCGGAAAAATGCTTTAGGATAAAAACATAAAAACATTATATTAGTGAAGGAAAACCACAAGGTATGTGATGTCTGTTGGGAATGGTGTCTTTACATTCAACCAGTCCGGAAATGTACTTAAGCAAAAAACGCAAAAATTTGACTTATGGGCTTTCTAAAACGACTGATTCAAATAGACATAATATTCACCCTTTTAGTACCAACGTCCGGAAAACAAGACGTCGATATTTTTACGTAGCTTTAACATCCGGTTTACTGGACGTCCGTAAGTTATGCATTAAGTGCCAACGTCCGGATAACCGAACATTTCCAAAAAAAACTCTTAAACAAAAATTAATGGAATAATTTATTTTAAAATCGCCTCCAAGGTGTAGTGATTAGCACGCTGGCCTACAAAGCGAAAGGTCCTAGGTTTGACTCCCGGCTAGGGTCTGGAAATGTTAACACCACCGTTAAGGTACCAAAACCCACAGTAGTTGCTAATGACCAAGCTGTTGATGCGACTTTAAATTAACTACAAAAAACTATTTTGAATATTTTTAGTGTTAAAACGTTTTCGTTTTTTTATAAACCCAATAAAAGATCCCAGGTTCAACTCCCGGCTAGGGTCTGGAAATGTTAACACCACCGTTAAGGTACCAAAACCCACAGTAGTTGTCAATGACCAAGCTGTTAATGCGACTTTAAATTAACTACAAAAAACTATTTTGAATATTTTTAGTGTTAAAACGTTTTCTTTTTTTATAAACCCAAAAAAAATTAATTTTTAAGGCCATTTTATTTTTCTGTAACATTGAAATTCTGGTCGACAATGGCAGGCTTACGCCTACAAGTTTTCGAAATAACGGCTGGTATTTTTTGTACACCCTTATTCAAATTAAATGGCACTTTAGATAAAACTTTTAAATATTTTGTTGGCACTGAAAGGGTTAAGCGTGTGTTGACAGGAGGGGAATGACAAACTGTAAAATAGGACTGTAAAATAGGAATAGACTGTCCTCCCACATGACTATTCTTCTGCTTTATTATTGTTGAAATATCCCTAGGATCAAAAGGATTACCGCATCAAATTATGTGATATAAAATTTTCGTTAACAAAAATAATTGTTTCTTGAAGTGTTTATACAAAAATTAAAATAGTTCTTAAAATTAAATAAATGAAAATTAAATTAATTTATAATTAATTTAATTAAATTAAATCTTAAATTAAATTAAAATCAAAAATAGTTCTGTTTCTTATCACATGGTCAGCCAATTAAATGACTGAATCATTTAAGAACAGAAGAGTTAGAGGTGTAAAAGACACTAATCAGATTTATCTTATCTGAAAGTAATGAATTTCATTATACAGCCAGACCCTGTGTTGAATGAAGTGAAGGTGTCATTTGCAGAGTGGAAAATATGTGCTTTTCAGAGGGCTCGGCATGCTGATAAGCGTACTTTTTCACTCAGTGAGGAAGGCAATGGTAAACCACCTCACTCCTCGTTTTACTTAGTAAAACCTCTACAGGTTCAAACGAGCCTTTTGGGTGATGACCTAAACAAACAACAACATACAAAAATTATTTATTATTGAAATAAAAAATATTAAATTTATTTATCTAAATTGTCGACTTTATTTAGTGATAATACAATTTTTTTTGTCTTGGTGCATAATAGGAGTTCGACGGACGGCCTTCAATCGCTACCCAGACGCGGACATAAATCGAGACTGCTTCAGTTCAACACAAATAAAGGGTCAGTAAATCAGACCCAGCAAAGTTTACCAACAAATTCTTATATTCAAAATTTATATTAAAAAGTACATTTAAATTTCATGTATATAGACATTAATAAAAAAAACAACTAAGATATTTGGTAAGAGATATTTATCTTTACGTAATTTACAAATTTTATATAAATTTACATTTATAATTTTTATATTTAAATATACGATTAATATATATTTAATCGTTTAAAATAAAATAAACTTTACTGAAAGTTTTGAATTGTTTTGTTTGAAAAAGGTAACACTGAAGGCTGTTCGTCTGAAATGCAAGTTCAAATGACAATAACAGGAATGGGCTACCTGCATTTGTTTTCACTGATATTATTTGGACAACACAAACTAATTTTGATTCGATGCACCAGGCTAAAATATTTTTATATGATGTAAATTATTTTTTAAATCTAATAAATTAAATTAAGAAATATAAATCTTAATATATTAAGATTCTTATTGAAGTTAAAAATGACTTTTAAATTAATACGCAAAGTTATCGAACAGCCTTCAATGTACTTTTTTAATTTTGAATTTTAAATTATTTATTACAGATATTTAAAAGTAACACATATTTTATTTAAATGCGTTTTTTAAGGGTTTGTTCGAAAACTTTGCTGTGTTGCTTAATGTATTGTATGAACATATTTTATTCTAGATTTAATTTAATTATAGGCCTAACATAATTTACATTATATTGTAAGAAATCTTGGACTATTATTATTATTACTTTAAAATCCGTTTAATACGCTCACGGTTAATACGATTCCCCGTTTAATACGCGGTTTTAAGAATATCCATATAATATGAAAAATATGCATATATTCCCTTTTAAAACGCGCCGATTTTCCGTATATTACGCTCTGTTTCTGTTCAATAATTTTTTTATTCTTTATTTTACAATTGGAACTATACAACTCTGTACAATTACCAATTGATTTGGTTAAATGCTTAAAGCTAAGAAAATAAATATGGCATGACTTCATTAATAAAAAAATCAATTCCCAGTTTATTAAATTCTTGGTTTTTAATCCCTAATGTGTGTACGTTGCAATCTGTTCAATTCAAAACAACGAGCAACCCCATGACCCAATGAGATGAGGATAATGTGTGTGATATGGAAACGTGAAGTAGTCTTGTACAGACTCAGGCCGACCATTCCTGAGGGAGTATGGTTAATTGAAACCCAATTATCAAACCATCAACCATAGAATATTCTCTAGTATTTAAATCAGTATAGCAGAACAGTCGGACGTTAAACCAAAAAAAAAAAAAAAAAATTAAATCAGTATAAAAGTTACTTTTAAAAGTAAAGGAACATTTCTCTCCGAAAATCAGTTGTTAAACGGCTGACTAAATTCTTAAAAATTGACAATCTATGCTGCAGGCAGTTTGCAGGAGTTGGGTCTTGATAAGACACATTGTTTTTTCTAGATGACTATGTGACGAGATTTGTCGTGAATGTATGACATGGCTAAACTTATAAAAGATACCTTCCCACTGCCTTTTCGTTCTTCACACTTCTGGAACATTTCAATGAGCGAAATCCTGAATTAACGGATTGTAGTTGTACATTTTGTTGTAAACCCGTGTGTAGTAAAATTTTGATAAATCATTTAGAAACTAATTTTTTGGTTTTAAAATGGTGCACAAGTAACATGTTACAAAAATTTTGATTGAAATGCCAGAAGAGTTTTAATGTTGTTTTTTTTTGCAGAGCAAAAGATTTGTAAGCCATATGCTCTTATAGGCATAAGAAGGTCTGCATAAATGCGAAGTTTCTGTTTTAATGAAAGCTTAGATTTTGGAAACGAAAGACGGTTAAGAATTTTCAGTCGATTAAGTTGCTGGTGCTTTGACTTTGTATGGTGACCCCAATTAAGTTTGCTATCAAGAACAATTCCAAAATACTTCACTTTTGTATCTTGTGGAATAGGTACATAAAAATACTCGTCGACAATTATCTCGTTGCAAACTAAATGTTATTTGAACAGGCTTTTCTGTATTCATTTTAATTTTCCACTTGAATAACCACTCTTGCAGTAGGTACAAATGATGCTGGATCAATCAATTTTAAAGAATAATATTATAATACTTAAGTTTATTTTCATTTTCAGTTACAAAACGTATTTACTGATAAAAACAGTCAGTGCATTAATTTCTCTCAACAAAAAACATACAGCTTACGTATATCGCAACCCCTAAACATAAAGAAATAGGCACTACGATCAAGGTCAATCAACTCTTACAGCCATGTTGTAGTTTGACATGAAATGAATGTGTTGGCGTGTAACAGAAACAGTGCGACTTGTATCTTTTAACAAAAGAACTCGACATTGCAAAATAAGTGTAAATTACTGATTTCACTGGTTCCAGTGTTTGGATCGACCGATTTGAAACATCTCACGGAATATTTTATCGGTAGGTGTGAGGAAATATACTCATCTAATGAAGACGACACTACTAATTCGTAGTAAAAATAATGTTTTAACCCCGCTGCTAAGAAGAAATGTTACAAATTTTAACATTTAAACCGTAATAAAGGTTCTGCTCTTCACACAATTACAAAATCTAATCCACTGCTAGTACAATACCATTTATTTTTAACAGTGTTGTCACGAAATTACTAGAAAAAAATTTACCTTTATAAAAACACAATGGGAGAAATCATGAAGGAAAATATTCTAAATGAAGCCCGGGTGTAACAGACTCATTACCACCATGACAATTAATAGTCCACATCACAAAAGAAATCCGTTGTGTTTGAAAAACTATTTTTTCAGAAACTATCAAAAGGGAAAAATTGAATGTTATATACCAAATAAAAGCTTGTATTTCCAGAATTGAATAGTAGTGTCGTAAAAGTGCATGATTCAGTCAAATTTTTAAGTAAAAATTTCAGTTAAACGAATCAATGTAGAGAAGAATAAGATTTAGTTGGTGTATCATTCACTTTATCCGTTCTTTAGTGTCTGATTAGACAACGGATAATAGTATCTTCAAACACAACGGACTTCTTTCGTGGCGAGGACAATAAATAATCATACAAATTTGTGTAGTGTTCAGGATTTTATAAAAAAAAATGGCTATTGGTACGTAATTTTTGCAAATAAAATATTAAAAATTGGCATTTTAAAATAATACAAAAGGAAAATTCCCATTCAAAAACTTACATAAAAAATTATTAATACTAAATTAAAATACTGATTTTAAATATTTAATTAAAAACAAATCTTGCAAAAGTTTCTACATTGTCTCCCTTTAGCTTTTGTCTTCAGTCATTTAGTATAACTATGTTGTAGATACTAAAATAACGCTTAGCATAACCTGTTCACTGGACTAAAGAGGCTTTGAATAGCTGCCTTTGCAAAGCTAGGATAGTAGCATTTTGTTGTTACTGTCGGTCTATAACTTGGTGGCCTCTGGCAGAGAGGACCAATATGCGGATTGTAAAACCATTTCAGAAAACATGTAAAATTTTTTTAAGTGACTTAAACTTGTCAGAAATGACGTATTTTATAAAACAAAGTATTTCGCATGTTTTGTTCTGTAAAATTATTTCGAAAAACACACGCATAATCATAAAATGTATAATTTAGTAAAAGTTTTGTTCCTTGTAACTCATATACGGTTCATCCAATTTAAATAATTCTTTCACAAATTAATTGAAAATGTTCTCTTAATTTTATTTCCTACTTGTGCATAGTTATCTTTAAAGACCGATAAGTTTCTCGCATGCTGACTTTGTTATGCCGTGTTTCGCGATTTTACAAAATTTATTTACGAAAATACCTCGTAACTTAAAAATAATTAATTTTTGTTAAATTTTATTGCATCATCGTTTTCCATAATTATTACAAAAAAAACCTCCCGAATATTATGGTAATCCATGAAATAGTTGTAAAATGACGATGTATTTGAAAAAATACCCTTTTTTCTTCAAAAAAAAACATTTTCACTAAATTATATATTATTTCATTAAGCGAGTGTTTTTCGAAATAATTTTATAGACAAAACACATTCGAAATACTTTGTTTTATAAAAACAATACGTCATTCCGACAAGTTTCAGTTACTTAAAAAAAATTAGATATGTTTTCTGAAATGGTTTTACAATCCCCATATTGCTCTCCTCTGCGGGAGGCCATCAAGTTATAGACAGTACTAAAATCTGCATGACATCAACAGGAGTTTCTTGGTTAATCACTTTAACCCTTTCTTACCCAGTGTGGCATAGAAGTCACATTGGAGTGACATAAAACAAACATAAAAACTTTAATTGTAAGCGACTACTTTTGATTAAAGAGCGCTGGATGTAAAGTGTAATAATTTTCTGTACCCTAGCCAGGAATCGAACCTGAGACCTCCGCTTTGCAGTGTAAGATGTTGACCACTACGCCACGGACGCAACCATTTGTTACTTTTTAAAGTTAATTTTAGTTTTAAATATTCGTGTTCATTTGCTAAAATAAAGTAGCGTTTCTTCGAATATGTTGAATGTACATACAAGTATATTTTTCAGGCTGTAAATAGTGACTTTATCCATTTTACCAATATTTTTGAATTGTAACATTTTTTAAGTCTTAAATAATGCTTCAATATTAAAATCATATTTAGTTTTTTTGCTACAAATCTAAGCAAGAGAATGTTGTTTAGCAAGCCTGCACATGATTTTACTTATTTATATTGTTGGGAACTTTGATACCATCAAGCCCAATGTGACGTATGTGTCACACTTTTTGTCACGCCATCAAAAAGGCTGAAGGTCTAAAAGTGATTTTATTTCACTTAAATGTCAGTAAAGTGTATGAAACAATGTACACGTATTTGTTTGTGCATAGTTAAAAAATTCGGGATTGAAAGGGTTAAGTAGTTGTCTTTAAAATTTATAGACATAATTTATATGAATACATCCATCCATGAGTTCATCCTGTGTTATGTCCTTGAAAAATTGTATTTTAGAGAAGCTTTCCGGATTCAAATTTCTATTCGTAATTGATGTAGGCATGGTTGCTGCTACAGATGGGCAAAATAATTTGCCAATGTACTGATAGGCTTCGTTGGTCAGGTTGGATCTACTAAAAGCATTTTAAAAAGCACCATAACAACTAGTCTCAAGGAATGTACGAAAAAATAAATATTTGCAATTACTTTTTTTATTTGGAAGGGATTTTTTCTCTTATAGAGAAATAATTTTTTCTTATTACGTTTTGTAAGTGCTTGTTTTGTTTATAACCAAAATTAGGTTAAGTTATCTTAAAGTTTTGAAGGGATTTTTGTTGAAGTTTAACAAAGGCTCTGTAACCACTGAATCTAGAAAAATAATTTTTGTTTTTATAATGTAAGAATATTTATTCATTATATTGTGTTATATATTAAATGATGGAAGATTAATAATTTCTGATGATTTTATGTCAAATTTAAAGAAATTTGAAGGGAAACCTGCTATGTTCAAACCAATTCTTTGATAGGTTTTGTAGACATTCAACTGATTGAAGCTAATAAGATGATTCTAGTAATGAAAGAAAACGCTGATGCCTTTGCATTTTATATTTAATATTTACGAGTGAACCGTTGAATTTTTTTTAATGTATTTTATCTTATTTTTCAGATATGTATTTACTATTGGCAGTTATCTGATTGGAGTTTTTATATTTGCTACAATTGTGGGTAAGTTGAAAATAATAATTTATTTTATTTAACTTGATAAAATGAACAAAGAAACTTATTTGGTCCAAAATAATTTTTCTAGATTTTCCCCTGTAACTATGCAGATTCTTTCACAAAGATGGCTCCTCTCTAACCGATTCGCTTAACTGGGACTGAACCGGTGGTAAATTGAACTATCGGCCGCGGCAAAATTTATCCATAGTCTACCCACTCACGACTGCTGGTGTAGTTCTGTGTCTGTCTATAAGTTAATGTCCTTAATGGCAGAAAGGAGCAATATGCGGATTGTAAAACCATTTTAGAAAACATTTCTAATTTTTTTAAGTAACTAAAACTTGTCGAAAATGACGTATTGTTATAAAACAAAGTGTTTCGCATGTTTTCTGTTCTATAAAATTATTTCGACAAACACACGCTTAATGAGATAATGTATAATTTAGTAAAAGTTTTGTTTTTGAAGTAAAACCCGTATTTTTTCAAACACATCGTCATTGTTCAACAATTATTTCACGGATTAACATAATATTTGGCTGGTTTGTTCTGTGATGATTATAGAAAATTATGATGCAATAAAATTTAACAGGAAATCATTACTTTTTAAGTTACGAGGTATTTTCATATGTGACGTGCGTTGTCACATTTTGGCCCCGCTGTGAACGACAACTTAACAAAAAGTCAGCTGGAGTTCGGTGGAACAGAGTGGGACTTAGCGAAGGGGCAACCTCACACCCGACCTTGGCTGTTCTTGGCTAGATTTCATCTGCAGTCTTTAGTTCGTTCAGGTTTAGACGTGCCTTTCCGCGCCGTACTCCCCCGCCTGCTAGCCCCACCTAGTGGGGGTATCCCCCGCCTACTAGCGGCACGAGATTTGCTACTGTGCATTCATACGTTACGCGAAGTTAAATTTGACAATGTATGCTTCATTCTTAAATTCATTATGTTTTTTATTTTATATTAAACAGGTCAAGTGGGGAACGTTATAACCAACAGAAATGCAAATCGTTTAGAATTTGAAAGGCTGTTGGATGGTGCTAAAACTTACATGAGGCATCACAAAGTGCCTGGAGGTATGAAGAGAAGAGTCCTGAGGTGGTACGATTACTCATGGTCAAGGTAAGTGAAGTTTTAAATATTTAAATTTATTAACTAAATAATACAGCTTACTGACTACAAACATTGATTTACAGATTAGGAAAAATTTCTTAAAACATTATGTTTGGAGTGTAGCATTATACGGAAGTGAAACGTGGGTGATAGGGGCTAAAACCCCTGAAGTTGTAAAATGTCACCTTTTAAAATTTAAAAAGTAAGCATCTATTAAAATCGCTTAGCAATTTACATAAATATTTTTATTTCTTAAGTTCGCATCGCGGTGTAGAACGGAAGAGGATAGAAGCTTTTGAAATGTGGTGTTATAGGAAAATGTTAAAGATTAGGTGGGTGGACAAAATAAGTAATTTAGAAGTTCTTAGGCGAGTGGATGAAAAAAGAAGTATATGGAAGCATCTTACCAAAAGAAGGGATAGGCTAGTGGGGCATATCCTAAGACATCCAGGTATTGGGCTATCAATAATGGAGGGTAACATTGAGGGAGTAAATTGTAGAGGGAGGCAAAGATTAGAATATATAAAGCAAATTACAAAAGATGTAGGGTGTTACAGGTATGTAGATATGAAACGACTTGCGCAAGATAGAACAGGTTGGAGAACTGCATCAAACCAGTCGAGAGACTGATGACAAAAAAAAAATAATAAATTGTTTTATTACATAAAATAATATACATTATATAAATATATTATACGTAGGATAAGTAAAAAAAATGCAACAAAAAGTGGGATAAATATAGATAAACTTTTATTCATTAACTTTCTTTTTTTTTATGACATGTCAAATTTTTGGTTCGGGATTGGGAAGCTATTTGATTAAAAATGTAGTCTGCTTAGGAATGGAGAACAGATTGTGTCGTGAATTGAACTTTACCGTATTGCTACCAGAGTAGCAACGCTGTCGAATCTATTATTCAATTTATTTAAATTTTATTCCTTAACAGTTTAATGAGCCGTCTACACTTACATTTTTCAAATCAGTACGGTAAAAGAATCTCTAAATAACGGTATCACCGCAGAAGTTGTAAAATGTCACCTTTTAAAATTTAAAAAGTAAGCATCTATTAAAATCGCTTAGCAATTTACATAAATATTTTTATTTCTTAAGTTCGCATTATTTCTCACTGAACGTGTTGCTGATAAATCGCATTGTGAAAAATCATGAAAACATTGCATGACCACGCCTGCCAAACTTAAAAAAAAACTACTTGATTTTTTTTGTTTTACATCCAACTAGACGGGGGACCCCTGACGTAGAAGCCAGTTTCGCTGACCACTACATCAAGGGAGTTAATAGTTTTCTGTTCTCTATGGGTAAATTTTGGAACTTATAGAACTTATATCGGGTTTTGAAATCATATATGAATCTCTTTTGAAAATGTTCATAGTATACAAGCTATTAACCAATGAAGTAACGGTAGTTTTGTAACTGCATGTTGTTACAGAATATTTTTGTACGATTTCTACAAATCGCAAAAAATATTCTTACATATTCTGATTAAGAATATTTAAAACTAAAAATCTGGTGTTAAACACTCACACGCTTTCTCTTGCCAATGCAAATAATGAGCAATACACCTAACATTAGTAATAAAACATTAGAATTAAACAAAAAAACTAACCTCAAAAAACGTAACCTAATTTTAGTCATAAGTGATAAACCCAAATTGAAAATCCACCTTAGTTTGGTTTAATAACACGAAAAATCATGATTTCACGCTAAAGTAGGCTCTGTAGAGAAAAATTCTTAAAATAAAAGTTGTAGAACTTTCAATTTCCTATAAATTTGATTAGGCCTATATACCCTTTTGTCGTAAAGTACATACTAAGGCTAAAATCTTAAAAAAACCATATTTTTTCTACGAAAGCACAGCCTCCCCAAGAATTTCAGTAGACATGGCGTCTACCCTATCTTGTATAACATTAAAAAAATAGTTAATAAGGCGATTTTTAAAAAAATCGTAAAAGCCGTTTTTGAGAAAATCGCAAAAAAGTGAAAAATGACACGAATAAACTACTACTTCCGGTTGACGCACTTTAATGAAAATGTTCGTGTTGGGTCCTCTAGAGGTATCTAACTTAAGTTCAAGTTTCAAGTTCGTACGATGTTCCGTTCTTGAGATATTCTGTTCACACACACACACACAGACATACATACACACACACATTTACCACCATACAGACCAAGCGCTAAAACATGTTTTTTGGGTTCAGGGGGTCTGGAAACGTGTAGATCCGTGAAAACTCGATTTCGAAAAATCGACATGAAAACGATACTTTCCTTCCCATATAGGCAAGATAAAATAAAAATTTAAAGAAAAATATAAATTTGACAAAAAAATTTTCTTGAGGTTATGACCCTGACTGTCCCTATAGAGCTAGCTTCTTTTTAATAGAATTTATTTTAATACATCTTTAATGCAATAGAAAAATGAAAACAAACTCGTTTATAGTCGTGTTTTTACTTAATATGAATGCTTCCTGGAGTTTAGTTCGTTATTGAAGAATAGGGTTTAATTTAAAGTAGTTTGAAAAATCATTCAATTCGTTTTCAATTAAACTCATTGAAGCGTTTCCTTATGCTGACTCCACAGCGGGTGGTTGAATTTTTTTTTAAATAGGCCCATATTATTTATTTTTAACGTAGTATACGTCAATTTTGTGAAAAATTCATTGCACTCAATCCGTTAGTTTCAGGACTACAAAAAATCTGGTGTGAAACACTTACACAACTTTCTCTTGCCGATGCTAATAATTAACAATAATCCTAACATTAGTAATAAAACATTAGAAATAAACAAAAAACTAACCTCAAAAACATAACCTTATTTTAATCATGAGTGAAAGACGCAAAATGAAAATCGAACTCAGTTTGGCTTAAAAATACGGAAAATCACTCTTTCACGCTAAACTACGCTCTGTAGAGAAAAATGCTCTAAATAAAAAGTTGTAGATCTTTTAATTTTCTATAAATTTAATTATGTACACTTTTGTCGTAAAATGCATATTAAGGCCTAAATCTTAGAAAAATCGATTTTTCACACGTTTTCATGAGAAAAAAACAGAAAATTGCTAATTACCGCTAAACTAAGTGTTATACAAAAAAATATTTGAAACAAAAGTTGTAGAATTTTAAATTCTCTACATTTTTTATTATATACATTTTTGCGCTATAAACATATTAAAGCCGTAATCTTAAAAAAACACTTTTTTTACGTAAAAACACCCTCACCAAGAATTTCAGCAAACATGACACCTACTCTATCTTGTAGAGAATCAAAAATTGAGTAAATGAGGCGATTTTTAAAAAAATCGTAGTACCAGTTTTTGAGAAAATCGCAAAAAAGTGAAAAATTACACGAATAAACTACTACTTCCGGTTGACCGATTTTGATGAAAATGTTCGTGTCGGGTCCGGTAGTGGTATATAATTTAAGTTTCAAGTTTCAAGTTCGTAGGATGTTCCGTTCTTGAGATATTTTGTATACACACACACACACAGACACACACACAGACCAATCGCTAAAAACATGTTTTTTGTGTTCAGGGGGTCTGAAAACGTATAGATCCGGTGAAAACTCGATTTCGAAAAATCGCCATGAAAACAATACTTTCCTTCCTATATATTCATATAGGTAAGAGAAAGTAAAAATAGATCTTTTTCTTATCACATGGTCAGTCAAAATTATATTACAGAACTATTTAAGAACAGAAGAGGTAGAAATGTAAAAGACACAAGTCAGAGTTATCTCCTCTGAGAGTAAAGAATTTCACTATACAGCCAGACCCTGTGATGAGTGAAGTGAAGGTGTCATTTGCAGGGTGTAAAGTAGATGCTTTTTGGAGGGCCTGGCATGCTGATGAGCATACTCTTTCAATTCAGTGAAAATGCAATGGTAAACCACCTAACTCCTCATTTTTACTTAGTAAAACCTCTGTAGGTTGAAACCAGCCTTCTTGTGGCTGTTGACCTAAACAACAACGTTAATTTTATGGCTGCAAACCATAATTTCTGAAAGCAAATGCAATTTATAAGATAAAACCACATATGTTAAATATTTTTCTAAAATACCTCGTAAACCTTGCGCAAGCTAATATTAAAGCCGGCGTTTACCACCAATTTTATTTTACTTTACTATATTTTTGTAGACCAAATTATTCTGAACAAGCTGGTTTGTTTAATTAATTAATAACATTTGTTTTACTACAATAAATAAACAAAAACTAAAGAAATATGGCTATTATAATAAAATCAACAGCTTTTTTGTGAAAATACTGTCTTCTAAAACGTTAATTAGGCTATAATTTGTTCAAGAATATTGAGATGTATTTAGTCTACCAATTTTCAACAATCATAACTTTATACTTGCTTATTAATTTTCAAAACGTTTAAAAAATAACTCAGATTTTTGTCCCCTAGAGTATTTTTTTCTCTAAAGAATTTTGTCCCCTTTTATGTAAAAAGTAATACTGTGTTTTGAACATTTTTACTTTCTCATGCCCTATATGAATATGCAGGGAAAGAAAGTATTGTTCATGTCAATTTTTCGAAATCGAGTTCACCGTAAATACGTGTATTCAGGTTCTCCTTACCCAAAAAAAAGATTTCCGGCTGGTCTTTATGTTTGTGCGCGCGCACTCGCATGCCTTTGTGTGTGTGTGTGTGAACAGAATATTAGGAACCTAAGGTAAACCCATTGGAAACCCGACGCAAACATTTTCATCAAAATCCGTCACCCGGATGTCGTAGTTTATTCCTGCAATTTTAAACATTTTTGCAATTTTCTCAAAAACGGCTCCTATGATTTTCTTTCAAATCGCCTCATTTTCCACATTTTGTGTACTCTACAAGATAAAGTAGGCGACATGACTGCTGAAATTCTTGGGAAGGCTGTGCTCTCGTTAAAAAATGGTTTTTTTCAAAATTGCGGCCTTAATATGTATTTTAGCGCAAAAATGTATATAATAAAAACTGCAGAAAATAAGAAACCTACAATTTTTATTTTAAACATTTTTACAGAGCTTAGGTTAGCGCCAATTAGTGATTTTCCGTATTTTCCCATTGAAATAGGAACAAAATTGTTTTTTTAAGATCGCGGCCTTAGTATTCATTTTACGACTAAAGTACATACAACTTAATTTATAGAAATTAAAAACCTACTCCTTTTATTTCAAGCTTTTTTTATAGAGCTTAGTTTTAGCGTCAATTAGTCTAATAATTTTCCGTATTTTTAAGTCGAACAGAGTTGGCTTTCATTTAGCGTTATTCACTCATGATTAAAATTAGGTTATGGTTTTTATTTTACATTGTTGTGTAGTATACGATTAAACATAGGTTATATTTATAATTATTTACATTGGCAAGAGAAAGTCGTGTGAGTGCTTCAACCAGATGTTTTAATATTGTATATTATTTTTGTTGATCAAAGGTTTGACTATTTTAGCATAATTTAAAAAACAATCTAATTAAAAAAAATATATTTTCACGTCAGCATGCCCTGAAAGAAACCCTGCATGGTGCTCACAATGGGATTTTTTTCTTCAATTTGATGTAAATTTCATGTAAATTGGCTAGATAACACTCAAGAACCTTTAAAACCAGTGGCTGTTTTTCAACCCACACCTCAATTTTAAGGGGTAAACTTTTTGTAATATTTTTTATTCAGGATTTGTTAAAACGAATAGCTGCATTTCAGACACAAAAGAGTTTTTCGCTCATTTTCAACAAAAAAAATAAATTTTTGAAGGTAAATAGCTCTCTCTCTCTCTTATAAAAGAAAAAAATACACCACAATTACCGAAATAAACAATTTCTATAAAAAAAAAGTCACAAGTTATGCGGTAGGCACACTATAAGAATATAAGCCCCTTTCTCATAAAAGAAAAAAATACATCACAATTACCGAAATAAACAACTTCCCTCAAAAAAAATCACAAGTTATGCGGTAGGCATACTGTAGAATATAAGCCTGTCCGCTGGCTCGTGGTGCTTCTACATGAATCGATGGACGTCTGCCCATTAGAAAACTAGAATTCTAGAAAGGTATGAACGATTTTAACACGCATCTGTATTCTGTATTCAGTAGGCCCTACTGAATCAAAATAAACTCACTGCACACTAAAACCTGGGTAAGGAACAAAGTGCAGTGGTACAGAGTGATTTTTTAGTCCTGTTACCCAATTAATGTCTGGTAATTTTTTTCTAAGAAAGGGAAATTTTGTTTTGTGACACGAAGTTGGTAGCCCTACTCAACCAGTATAGATGCGGTAGTGTGAGTTAATTCTCCTTAAGCGGTCTAAAATTTTGTGCCGTTTCCGGTCGTGTTACGAACAGAATGTATTTTTTACCTTAGAACAATCTTGTTCAAGCTTGTTTAAATCTGGAGGCCGAAACTCTTGGACTAATCGTACGCGATACGGATACAATTTCAATTTTTAGCAGCTTTCTGAACACTCGAATAAGACAAGCCAATTTGCGAGGAAAGTTTTCGTAAACTTTTTCATGGAGAATTGAGCAATCTGTTTTTACATACTCTAAAACGTCATCTGTCAAGAGAGTTGGTAGACACTACGTTTTCTGTCGCCAACACTACCTGTCTCTCTAAATTGATTTGTTAGCCTAGAAATTGACTTTTTTTCTGGTAGAGGAACACCAACAAATTTTATTTGAAATGATTGTTTTACACTCGCGTAAGATTTCATAGCAAAATATTGTTCAAGAATGAAAACTCGTTGTTCTAGGGTAAAAGTCATTCTGTTCGTAACACGACTGGAAACGGCACAAAATTTTACACAGCTCAAGGAGAATTAACTCACACTGCTGTATGTATACCGGTTGAGTAGGGCTACCAACTTCGTGTTACAAAACAAAACTTCCCTTTTTAGAAAAAAATTACCAGACATTAACAATTGGATAACAGGACTAAAAATATCTGGTGTGAAACACTCACACAACTTTCTCTTGCCAATGAAAATAATTAACAATAAACCTAACATTAGTAATAAAACATTAGAAATAAACAAAAAACTAACCTCAATAAACATAACCTTATTTCAATCCTGAGTGAAAGTCAAAATGAAAATCAACCTCAGTTTGGCTTAAAAATACGGAAAATCGCTCTCTCACGCTAAACTAGACACTGTACAAAAAAATGCTATTATTAAAAGTTGTAGATAATTTAATTTCCTATAAATTTTATTGTACACACTTTTGTCGTAAAATGCATACTAAGACCGAAATCTTAAAGAAATAGATTTTTTACACGTTTTCGTGATAAAAAACAGAAAATTGCTAATTACCGCTAAACTAAGCGTTATACAAAAAAATGTTTGAAATAAAAGTTGTAGGATTTTAAATTCTCTACAACTTTTATTATATAAATTTTTGCGCTAAAATGCAAATTAAAGCCGTAATCTTAAAAAAACAATCTCTTTACTTAAAAACACCCTCACCGAGAATTTCAGCAAACATGGCGCCTACCCTATCTTGTAGAGCATAAAAAAGTTAGTAAATCAGGCGATTTTTAAAAAAATCGTAGGACCAGTTTTTGAGAAAATCTCGAAAAAGTGAAAAATTACACGAATAAACTACTACTTCCGGTTGACCGATTTTGATGAAAATGTTCGTGTCGGGTCCGGTAGTAGTATGTAACTTAAGTTTCAAGTTTGTAGTTCGTACAATGTTCCGTTCTTGAGATATTCTGTTCACACACACACACACACACATACACAAAGAGACACACACACACAGACCAATCGCTAAAAACATGTTTTTTGGTTTCAGGGGGTCTGAAAACGTGTAAATCCGGTGAAAACTCAATTTCAAAAAATCGACATGAAAACAATACTTTCCTTCCTATATAGGCCTATTCATATAGGCATGAGAAAGAAAAAATCACTTTGTAGTATAAAACAGATACACAAGACCACTAGCCAGTAGACAAACTTTACCAGACGATTCCGAGTTAAGATTTGATCGATAGTCTACCATGTCAATATTGTTAACCAATAGTTCTTATTCAACCTGACTACAAGTGTTTGGAGTAAGATGAAATTACACATGCTATTAATTCAGAATTTCAGATACGGGACTGTTTTGTATTGGTAACAATATGGTGTGAAAAACTCACATTACTTTCTCTTGCCAATATAAATGAAACATTTATAATCTATGTTTAATAATAAAAATCTGGTGTGAAACACTCACACAACTTTCTCTTGCCAATGCAAATAATTAACAATAATCCTAACATTATTAATAAAATATTAGAAATAAACAAAAAACTAACCTCAAAAACATAACCTTATTTTAATCATGAGTGAATGACGCAAAATGACAATCGAACTCAGTTTGGCTTAAAAATACGGAAAATCACGCTTTCACGCTAAACTAGGCTCTGTAGAGAAAAATGCTCTAAACAAAAGTTGTAGATCTTTTAATTTTCTATAAATTTAATTATATACACTTTTGTCGTAAAATGCATACTAAGACCGAAATGTTTTAAAAATCGATTTTTCTCACGTTTTCGTTAGAAAAAAACAGAAAATCGCAAATTACCGCTAAACTAAGCGTTATACAAAAAAATGTTTGAAATAAAAGTTGTAGAATTTTACATTCTCTACAACTTTTATTATATAACGTTTTGCGCTAAAATGCAAATTAAAGCCGCAATCTTAAAAAGAAAATGTTTTTACGTAAAAACAGCCTCAAGCAGAATTTCAGCAAACATGGCGCCTACCCTTTATTGTAGAGCATAAAAAATGTAGTAAACCAGTTGATTTTTAAAAAAATCGTAGAACTAGTTTTTGAGAAAATCGCAAAAAAGTGAAAAATTATACGAATAAACTACTACTTCCGGTTGACCGATTTTGATGAAAATGTTCGTGTCGGATCCGGTAGTGATATGTAACTTATGTTTCAAGTTTCAAGTTCGTACAATGTTCCGTTCTTGAGATATTCTGTTCACACACACACACACACAAACACACACACACAGACACACAGACTAATCGCTAAAAACATGTTTTTTGGGTTCAGGGGGTCTGAAAACGTATAGATCCGGTGAAAACTTGATTTCGAAAAATCGACATGAAAACAATACTTTCCTTCCTATATATTCATATAGGCAAGAGAAAGTAAAAATCTGGTGTGAAACACTCACACAACTTTCTCTTGGCAGTGCAAATAATTAACAATAAACCTAATATTAGAAATAAAACATTAGAAATAAACAAAAAACTAACCTTAATAAACATAACCTAATTTTAATCATATGAAAGACGAAAAATGAAAATCGATCTCAGTTTGCCTTAAAAATACGGAAAATCACTCTTTCACGCTAAACTAAGATCTGTACAAAGAAATGCTTTAAATAAAAGTTGTAGATCTTTTAATTTTCTATCAATTCTATTATATACACTTTTGTCATAAAATGTATACTAAGACCGAAATGTTTAAAAAATCTATTTTTCTCACGTTTTCGTGAGAAAAAAACAGAAAATCGCTAATTACTGCTAAACTAAGCGTTATACAAAAAAATGTTTGAAATAAAAGTTGTAGAATTTTAAATTCTCTACAACTTTAACCATATAAATTTTTGATCTAAATTGCATATTAAAGCCGTTATCTTAAAAAAACTATGTTTTTACGTGAAAACAGCCTCACCCAGAATTTCAGCAAACATGACGCCTACCCTATCTTGTAGAGAATAAAAAATTAAATAAACAAGGCGATTTTTAAAAAAATCGTAAGACCAGTTTTTGAGAAAATCGCAAAAAAGTGAAAAATTATTCGAATAAACTACTACTTCCGGTTGACCGATTTTGATGAAAATGTTCGTGTCGGGTCCGGTAGTGGTATGTAACTTAAGTTTTAAGTTTCAAGTTCGTACGATGTTCCGTTCTTGAGATATTTTGTACACACACACACACACACACACACACACACACACACACATACACACACACACACACACTCACACACACACACAGACCAATCGCTAAAAACATGTTTTTTGGGTTCAGGGGGGTCTGAAAACGTGTAGATCCGGTGTAAACTCGATTTCGAAAAATCGACATGAAAACAATACTTTCCTTCCTATATTATATTCATATAGGCAAGAGAAAGTAAAAAAACAATGTAAAATAAAACCGTAACCAAATTTTAATCAAGAGTGAATGGCGGTAAGTGAAAATAAATCTCTACTCGACTTGAAAATTCGGAAAATCACTAATTGACATTAAACTAAAGCTCTGTAGAAAAAATACTTAATAGAAAAGTTATTTATCAATATTTTCTATAAATTTAGTTTTGTACGTTTGTCGAAAATGCATACAAATGCAGCCATCTCAAAAACGCCCATTTTTACCAATTTTAATGATAAAATACAAAAAAATTATTAATTGACGTTAAACTACTCTATAGAAAAAAAATGCTTAAAATAAAAACTGTAGATATTTTAATTGTCAACAACTTTGATTAATTAAAGTACTACTTTTGTTGTAAAATGCATGTAAACGCCACATCTTAAAATAACCAATTTTTAAACGCTTTTATTTAACTTACTCTTGGATCCATCAAATCTTGCAACTTAAAATTTTAATACTTCTACCGTATCAATATGAATCAAACTTTGCACACTTGTTTATCTTCGATGACAATACGCTGTGGAGGTGTTTGTAAAAAAAAAATTTTTAAATTAAAAAAAAAATATTTAAAAAACGCTTTTATTTAACAATTACTTAAAAAAATTAACTAAAAAGAAAAAAATAAAAAAAAATTTACAAAAAAATCACAGAAAACAAATTACAAAAAAATTAAAAAAAATTTTTTTAAGAAACGCTATTATTTAACAATTAATCAAAAAGAAATGAACTAAAAAGAAAAAAGAAAAAATTTACAAAGAAAAAAAGAAAAAATTTACAAAAAAAAAATCACAGACATTACAGTTAAAAATAAAAGCGTGGCGCATTAATATATATAATATTTATTGTAAAATATTCGTTGTAAAATATTATATATATTAATGCGCCACGCTTTTATTTTTAACTGTAATGTCTGTGATTTTTTTTTTGTAAATTTTTTCTTTTTTTCTTTTTAGTTCATTTCTTTCAAAAAAAAAAAAATTCAAAAAAAAAAATTTTAAAAATTTTTTTTAAGAAACGCTATTATTTAACAATTAATCAAAAAGAAATGAACTAAAAAGAAAAAAGAAAAAATTTACAAAGATAAAAAGAAAAAATTTACAAAAAAAAAAATCACAGACATTACAGTTAAAAATAAAAGCGTGGCGCATTAATATATATAATATTTATTGTAAAATATTCGTTGTAAAATATTATATATATATTAATGCGCCACGCTTTTATTTTTAACTGTAATGTCTGTGATTTTTTTTTTGTTAATTTTTTCTTTTTTTCTTTTTAGTTCATTTCTTTTTGATTAATTGTTAAATAATAGCGTTTCTTAAAAAAAATTTTTTGTAATTTTTTTTTTTTGTAATTTTTTTTTCTGTGATTTTTTTGTAATTTTTTTTTTGTAAATTTTTTTTATTTTTTTATTTTTAGTTAATTTTTTTAAGTAATTGTTAAATAAAAGCGTTTTTTAAATTTTTTTTTATTTCGTGAGCACTGCCCCCACCAACTTCAGACCGCCTACTCTACTCTACCTTCTAGAGCATAAAGAGTTTTTTTACAAAATCGTAAAAATACGATTAATTTCAAACATATATCGATTTTTACTTTCTCTTGCATACCAATATGATTATATACCTTACTTACTCTTCCTATAACTTATATAAATATATATGGAAGGACAGTATTGTTCTCATATCGATTTTTCAAAATCGAGTTTTCAGGCCCCCTGAACCACAAAAAAATATGTTTTTAGCGATTGGTCTGTTTCTATTTGTGTGTATGTGTGTGTGTGAACAAAATATCTCAAGAACGGAACATCGTACAAAGTTGAAACTTGAAACTTAAGTTAGGTACTACTAGAGGACACGACACAAACATTTTTCATCAAAATCGGTCAACCGGAAGTTGTAGTTTATTTATGTCGTTTTTCACTTCTTTGCGATTTTCTCAAAAACGGCACCTACGGTTTTTAAAAATCGCCTTATGTACTACAATCGTTATGCGCTACAAGATAGGATAGGCGCCATGTCTGCTGAAATTCTTGGAGAGGCAGTTCTCTCGAAGAAAAAATGTTTTTATTACTTTCTCTTGCCTATATGAATATATAGGAAGGAAAGTATTGTTTTCATGTCGATTTTTCGAAATCGAGTTTTCACCGGATCCATACGTTTTCAGACCCCCTGAACCCAAAAAACATGTTTTTAGCGATTGGTCTGTGTGTGTGTCTGTGTGTGTGTGTGTGTGTGTGTGTCTGTGTGTGTGTGTGTGTGTGTCTGTGTGTGTGTGTGTCTGTGTGTGAACAGAATATCTCAAGAACGGAACATCGTACGAACTTGAAACTTGAAACTTAAGTTACATACCACTACCGGACGCGACACGAACATTTTCATCAAAATCGGTCAACCGGAAGTAGTAGTTTATTCGTATAATTTTTCACTTTTTTGCGATTTTCTCAAAAACTGGTCATACGATTTTTTTTAAAATCGCCTATTTTACTCAATTTTTTATTCTCTACAAGATAGGGTAGGCGCCATGTTTGCTGAAATTCTCGGTGAGGCTGTTTTCACGTAAAAACGTTGTTTTTTTAAGATTACGGCTTTAATATAAATTTTAGCGCAAAAACTTATATAATAAAAGTTGTAGAGAATTTAAAAACCTACAACTTCTGTTTCAAACATTTTTTTGTATAACGCTTAGTTCAGCGGTAATTTGCGATTTTCTGTTTTTTTCTCACGAAAACGTGAGAAAAATCGATTTTTTTAACATTTCGGTCTTAGTATGCATTTTACGACAAAAGTGTATATAATTAAATTTATAGAAAATTAAAAGATCTACAACTTTTGTTTAGAGCATTTTTCTCTACAGAGCCTAGTTTAGCGTGAAAGCGTGATTTTCCGTATTTTTAAGCCAAACTGAGTTCGATTGTCATTTTGCGTCATTCACTCATGATTAAAATAAGGTTATGTTTTTGAGGTTAGTTTTTGTTCATTTCTAATGTTTTAATACTAATGTTAGGTTTATTGTTAATTATTTGCATTGGCAAGAGAAAGTTGTGTGAGTGTTTCACACCAGATTTTTTTAAGATTGCGGCCGTAATATGCATGTTAGGGAAAAAGTGTACATAATAAAAGTTGTAGAAAATTTTAAAACCTGCAATTTTTAGTTGTAACACTTTTTTGTATAACGCTTAGTTTAGTTGTAATTAGTAATTTTCTTCTTTTTTCATGGAAATTAGTAAAAAATGTTTTTTTTAAGATTTCAGCCTCTGTATGCATTTTACGACAGAAGTGTATATAATCAAATTTATAGGAAGTTAAAAGTTCAACTACCTTTTTTCAAGCATTATTCTCCACAGAGCCTAGTTAAGCGTCAAAGATTTTCCGTATTATTTAGCCAAACTGAGGTTGATTTTCATTTTGCATCATTCACTCAAGATTAGAATAAAGTTATGTTTTTTAGGTTTGTTTTTTTGTTTATTTTTAATGTTTTATTACTAATATGAGGTTATATCGTTCATTTTTGCATTGACAAGAGAAAGTTCTGTGAGTGTTTCACACCAGAATTTTTTTTAAATATCATATGAGCCGTTTTAAAAAAACCGTTTTTACCACTAACGTGGTAAAATTTGGTTGTTTTTAAGATTGCGGCCTTAATAAATGCATTTTCAACAAAAGTATAGTACAATCTAAGTTGTAGGCAAATAAAAAACCTAGAACTTTTACTTTACCAATTTTTTTTCTACAGAGTTTATTTTAGCGTCAATTATTGACGCTAAACTAGTTGGTTTTTAAGATAATGACCTTACAGGATATAATATTATTGAAGTTATAAAAAATTTAAAAAACCTACAACTTTTATTTGAGAATTTTTTCTGGAAAGCTTAATTTAACGTTAATGAGTGATTTTCTGTATTTTTAAGCCAAACTAAGGTTGATATTTATTTAGCGTCATTCACTCATAATAAAAATTTGTTATTGTTTTATTATTTACACTGGCAAGCGAAAGTTGTGTGGTTTTTCACACTATATATTTTATTTATAATATTTATTTTTTTTTTTTAATATTAACTCTGTTTTTTATTGGCTTTACATCGTTCCCATACCTCTCTTATCTTATACGTAGAAGAACTCACTATTATAAAGGAAATTATTATTCTCTACATTTTCTGTAGTCATTATTGTTCCTCATCTTCTCAGAGATACAATAACAGATGCCTTTAGTATTCCTAACAATACTGTATTATATATTAATGATGGAAGGGGTTCTGTTTAATTAAACCAGAAATTTGTGGTTTTCCTCTATCGACTGTATCATACTTTGATACAATAGTGGGAGTAGTTTACCAATGTTGTTTCTGACCAAAGGTGCATGCAATTATCCTTCCTCATTAGGGGGTACTTTCTGGAAGCGAATTCAGTTATCCTGTATCCTTTAATTCATGCCAGGTCATTTTTTACCCCATCAAGCATCCCTTCAGGCTAAATCACTTATTTATTTATTTTATCTTACCGTCTACCTATTTGCTTGTGAAATTTATTGCATAAATTATATGTAACAACGTGTTAGCCTATTAATTATTGATAACAACTTGCCTACAAAATTACTCTGTGCTTAACCTAATTGAATTTAACACTGTAATTATACGTCGTGGAGTGTATTAATAATAACGTGTTATGTTACAAAAATTATTCTTAACTGTTACTGCGGGGAACAATATTTTAATATTGAAATTTTTGTGAATATAAATGATTGGTTATTAAACATAATAACATGATATTAAGTCCATAACATTAAATCAGGAGAAGAAATAATAATTTAAAATGTTGACTGCAACAAAAAATTGTTAACTTTTTTTTAAGCTGATACAATAAAAGCATTATGAAGTCGTGTTTTTTTTTTTTTTTTTTTTTTTTGGTTTAACGTCCGACTGTTTTGCAAATTGCTGCTAATGCAGATGGTGAAGGATGAAATGAATTTTTGTAACGTATGAAAAAATGCCATGCCCGAGTGGGATTCGAACCCAAGACCGCGTGATGAGAGGCGAGCACGTTACCAACATCGCCAACGCGGCCGGCGAAGTCGTTTGTGGCAATATTTAAAATTATCTTCTATAATTTTATCTACACAAAAAGTTAGTGGGCCTAAATTGCGTTCCAAGTTCCGGATTTGACCGGAAGTGCCCAAAAACTGGAAGTTAAGAATCCAAATTTTACTTACTTCAAAGTTCTAACCTTATTTCGATATATTCTAACATTTATTAATCGTTATTTAATTGCTACTATTACTGAGCGTAAATAAAAGTAAAAAAATCTGGTGTGAAACACACACACAACTTTCTCTTGCCAGTGCAAATAATTAACAATAAACCTAACATTAGTATTAAAACATTAGAAATAAACAAAAAACTAACCTCAATAAACATAACCTAATTTTAATCATGAGTGAATGACCCAAAATGAAAATCGACCTCAGTTTGACTTAAAAATACGGAAAATCACTCCTTCTCACTAAACTAGGCTCCGTGGAGAAAAATGCTCTTGATAAAAGTTGTAGATCTTTTAATTTTCTATAAATTTAATTATATATACTTTTGTCGTAAAATGCATACTAAGGCCGAAATCTTAAAAAAATTTATTTTTCACACTTTTTCGTGAGAAAAAAACAGAAAATCGCAAATTACCGCTAAACTAAGCGTTATACAAAAAAATGTTTGAAATAAAAGTTGTAGAATTTTAAATTCTCTACAATTTTTATTATATACATTTTTGCGCTAAATAGCATATTAAAGCCGTAATCTTAAAAAAACTATGTTTTTACGTGAAAACAGCCTTACCCAGAATTTCAGCAAACATGACGTCTACCCTATCTTGTAGAGAATAAAAAATTGAAAAAACCAGGCGATTTTTAAAAAAATCGTAGAACCAGTTTTTGAGAAAATCGCAAAAAAGTGAAAAATTATCCGAATAAACTACTACTTCCGGTTGACCGATTTTGATGAAAATGTTCGTGTCGGGTCCGGTAGTGGTATGTAACTTAAGTTTCAAGTTTCAAGTTCGTACGATGTTCCGTTCTTGAGATATTTTGTATACACACACACACACACACACACACACACACACACACACACACACACACACACACACACACACACACACAGACCAATCGCTAAAAACATGTTTTTTGGGTTCAGGGGGTCTGAAAACGTATAGATCCGGTGAAAACTCGATTTCTTAAAATCGACATGAAAACAATACATTTCTTCCTATATATTCATATAGGCAAGAGAAAGTAAAAATTAGTTAAGCTGCAACGATGATCGAATAGAGTTGCAATTTAAGCCGAATAAACGACCTTGGCTAATGTAACAAATCGGGAAAAGTGACGAATCTGACAGCTCCGCAATTAAAGATTAGCTCGCATTCTTGTAATTCCGATTGTATAGTAAACATAATTATAAAATCTAATTAGTTAAACTTATATTTTTTCGTCCATTTAACTTTATCCCGTTAACCATTATTCAACTTTCTCAACAGAGTTAGAAAATTAGAAAGTTAAGAATTTAGTCAAAGTAACTGTAATGATGCTCCAAAATGAAACGGGAAACCTATTTAGTACAGTTTTAAATTGAACATATACTTCCAGTTTAAGACTAAACATTTTAGTCTTCTAAATATATTAATTAATTAACGCTACAAACACAAAACAACTAAACAGTTTATTAATGGAAACAAAAAACCATGCCGGTCTACTTAATGGAAACTGTGAATCTTTTTACAAATTCTACAACAGTGTAAGTTAAGTGAAGTAACAGAGAAAAGTTTTAGAAAGGAGCAGCCTAACATACTTTTCTCGTCAAGTATTCTTCGTAATTAAACTTAGTTTGCAACTAAATTTAGTTAACACGTAGGCTGCAAACATGAGAAATGTACGTCTAATTATTGATTCCATAAATATACAGGTCGTTTAAAGTAAAGTTTATAAGATTTCATAAAAGTTAACGATACATTAAAAATTATTACGAGAAATAGTCATGGTTTATTAAAACAACCTTTTTATTCCTCTTTTAAGTTCCCCTGGGTCGGGTTCAACACAACTCCCCTCCATCCCCTTCTATCACTGAACTATCTCTGCTCCATTGTTCTCTTGGCATCGCATATTTTCCCAATTCATCCACAACTAAACCTAACTCTACTCCAAGAAAAGAAAAATAAGCGAACTCTTTGGTTTGGTAAAACAATAATACAGTAATAAACCTACTTCAAACTTAGGATCTTCAATAATTAAAAACCAGTTAAAATTTAAGGGCACGTTTTTACTACAAATATGCGAAAATATCTTTATTAATCCAATTAAGTTAAAAAGTTTGAATAGCATCTCTAAGAAGCAAAAACAAAAAAATCTTTCGACATACGAGTATTTCTGGTGAAAACTCGATTTCAAAAAATCAACATGAAAACAATAATTCCTTCTGTATAGTCGCCGACCATACATGGCAAAACCTTGCTTGTGAAATGGGTGGCCCAGAAAAGAGCCGTTAAATTGGTTTGGGGCCCTGAGAAGGACCGTTGTACGTAGTGGGTTGGTGGCCCTGAAAAGGGCCATTTGGGTTGTGCAAGGGGCCCTGAAAAGGGCCAGGTATGTTTTGCTGTTGGCCCTGAAAAGGGCCGTTTAGATGGTCGGAAGCAGCGAGCCGGCGTATTGAGAGCGGTGCTCGAAGAGTGACGGCTTGGCTACCGGGTTCAGGCCTAGCTCTTCCTCAGTGGCAGGTGAATCCCCATAGCAGCGTGACAGTGGTGGCTCCCAGAGTCCGGGTGGGCGAAGGCTGACCGGTGCGGAAATGTGCGTCTGCCACCGGTAGTGTTGACCAGGGATGGTGCGTCCGGTCTCGGCTGGACTCTTCTTCCTCGGTCGGGAGCTGGATGGCAACTGTTCCTCGCAGGCCAGTGCGGCCGCTTGAATACTGTCCGGCGAGTCACTGCATGGTGGAGAGGAGACGTCGTTAGCGTTCCTCGCGGCAGGTTCTGGGACCGTCTGCAGCACTGATAATGGTGGGGCCGTCGGCGACAATATATTGTATTCATATAGGACAAGAGAACGTAAAAATATCGTAGGCCTACATACAAAACGCCTGTATCTAAATGCCTGTATCTGTAGCTTAAATGTAAATAGCAGTCATCCTCTGAGCGGTTACACTCATCTTAGCAGTCAGTTTTGTTTGTTGTCATTAAATTTAAAAAGTACATGTTCTTTTGCTTGAATTGTTGTTAATGAACGTAGCATTTAACGTGAGTAATCCAGTGCCAACTTATTTTTCTTCAAAAATGGACAAACGTGGTTTTGAAAATTACCTCCGAACTTCCACTGACAAAAAAATAAAAATGAGAAATTTTAAAAATGTAAAAATTGGCCGATTCGTTGGTGTAGTTGTTAGCGCAACTGGATTTCATGCCGGAGTCCCGGGTTCGATTACCGGTCAGGCATTTTTCATCCGTATTTCACCTTATATCATCACCTACGCACAAGTCTAAGGTTATGTGACATCACAAAAAAAACAGAATATTTGTGCAAAAACAAAAAATTAAAACTTTTTTTAACATACGAATAGTTTAATACAAATTTCTGAGCTTAATTTTTAACAGGTTTGACGGTAAATTGGTAAGCAGTTGATATAAAATTCAAAACAAAACAAATAATTTAATAAATTATAAAATATTTTGTTTGTTTTAAGTCTGACTGTTGGACATATACAGGCTGATATAGACAGTGAAGGATAACATAAAAATAAGTGATGGAAAAATGCTAGATCAGACGAGAAATCGAACCCGGACCCCCTGGTATAGAAGCCAGTTAAGCTGACCACAACACGACCTGCCTAATAAATTATAATACTACATAAGATGTAAAAATTATTATATATTTATAATTGTTAAATATGACTTAACTTATATATTTTAATTTGTCTGTTTTTCTAGGGGACGAATTCAGGGAGGCGGAGATATAAACACTGCTCTTGGTCTCTTACCGGATAAATTAAAGACTGAACTAGCCCTCCATGTTAATCTTAGTGTCTTAAAGAAGGTAAAAATTTTTGAAGTATTTTTTATTACATGATGCTTCATTAATGTTCTTCATTCTCAACAGGTTGACTACAAAGGAATACCTGAATTAATTTCACATTACCTAAAATGAGAAAGAAATCTTATCTCTAATAACACAATCCTGGTGCAACTCGTCAATGAAAGTTGGATTTATCTCTCAATTCTCCATTGAATTTATATACTGACAGTTCTTTCTGTCTCTCCCTGTACATAATAATTTGATATTCATATAACAAACAAAAATTCACAGATTTCAAAAATGTGGTCAGCATTTGTGTGTCATTTGTTGTTCAGAAGTTACAGATAATTGAAATTATATTTTTTTATATTCCTGGTAATAAAATGACAATATCATTTTATTGTTTCAAAGACCCATCAACACCAGAGGTTATTAGTGACTAAAAAATGAAACTATTACAATTTTTTTTTAAATTATTGATACATAAGAACAACCATCCTGGTATAAATCGTCTATGAAACATGAATTTGTCATTCAATTCTCCATAGAATTTAATACGGATTTATTTCTGTCTCTCAGAGTAGGGGAGAAGAACCAAATATGGAATACCATTTTCATTTTTTCATTTTTCTGGGTTTCTATGACTTTTTTGAAAATACTTGAATTTTATATCAATAGTAGAAATAGTTTATTTCACAACTAGAAAATACTAAATCTTAAATTTACAAATATAATTTTTTTTTTAACAAAGTTTCTTTAGCGACATGATTTTTACAATTCACAAAATAGGATCTTAATATGGAATATATTGGGTTATAATTTGGAATACTTGAAATAGATAAATAATTTGCGTACATAGTTTTTAAAGCACCAAAGTATTAGTCCAATCAGTTTATTCATAGTAATCGCAGACAAAATGCAACCTTTCAGCAATAGTGCGTTGTTCATGATATCAATTATTAGACTACACCTCGAGCATTGAATCCACTTTTCACCTTTTTACTTTCTCTTGCCTATATGAATATATAGGAAGGAAAGTATTGTTTTCATGTCGATTTTTCGAAATCGAGTTTTCACCGGATCTATACGTTTTCAGACCCCCTGAACCCAAAAAACATGTTTTTAGCGATTGGTCTGTGTGTGTGTCTGTGTGTCTGTGTGTGTGTCTGTGTGTGTGTGTGTGTCTGTGTGTGTGTGTCTGTGTGTGAACAGAATATCTCAAGAACGGAACATCGTACGAACTTGAAACTTGAAACTTAAGTTACATACCACTACCGGACGCGACACGAACATTTTCATCAAAATCGGTCAACCGGAAGTAGTAGTTTATTCGTATAATTTTTCACTTTTTTGCGATTTTCTCAAAAACTGGTCCTACGATTTTTTTTAAAATCGCCTGGTTTACTCAATTTTTTATTCTCTACAAGATAGGGTAGGCGCCATGTTTGCTGAAATTCTCGGTGAGGCTGTTTTCACGTAAAAACGTTGTTTTTTTAAGTTACGGCTTTAATATAAATTTTAGCGCAAAAACTTATATAATAAAAGTTGTAGAGAATTTAAAAACCTACAACTTCTGTTTCAAACATTTTTTTGTATAACGCTTAGTTTAGCGGTAATTTGCGATTTTCTGTTTTTTTCTCACGAAAACGTGAGAAAAATCGATTTTTTTAACATTTCGGTCTTAGTATGCATTTTACGACAAAAGTGTATATAATTAAATTTATAGAAAATTAAAAGATCTACAACTTTTGTTTAGAGCATTTTTCTCTACAGAGCCTAGTTTAGCGTGAAAGCGTGATTTTCCGTATTTTTAAGCCAAACTGAGTTCGATTGTCATTTTGCGTCATTCACTCATGATTAAAATAAGGTTATGTTTTTGAGGTTAGTTTTTGTTCATTTCTAATGTTTTAATACTAATGTTAGGTTTATTGTTAATTATTTGCATTGGCAAGAGAAAGTTGTGTGAGTGTTTCACACCAGATTTTTTATTTTCATTATAACCACCTTGACAAAACACGCTGTATTTGGTCTGTTTGAACCCGGTAGTTGTTTCTGTCGGTATAACCAATGGTGCGAGAAAATCAGGATTTCCAACGTCCTGTCTGGAAAAACACTAGTATTCCATAATAAGACCCTATTCCATATATGGCTCCCCTACATAATAATTTGATATTCATATAACAAATAACCGTAACAATAACACAATTTTTAAAGTTTATTACCACAGTGGACTTTAGAGCATTACAGCGTCTTAAAAGTCAACAAAAATTAAAACAAATAATCTAGTGTAAACATTCATACGACATTCTCTTGCCAATACAAATCATGAACAATATAACCTAACATTAGTAATAAAAATTAAAAATAAACAAAAAACTAACCTCAAAAAGCATAACCTCATTTTAATCATAAATGAATGATGCAAAATGAAAACCAACCTTAGTTACTAAGACTGAAATCTTAAAAAACCCATTTTTTACAGATTTTCATTTAAAAAAAACACTAATTACCGCTAAACTAAGCGTTATAACAAGAAATGTTTGAAATAAAATCTGTAGATTTATCAATTTTCTACAATTTAAGGCCGCAATCTTTAAAATAAAATTTTTTTTTCTACGAGATCAGTCTAGCCAAGAATTTCAGCAGACATGGCGTCTATCCTATCTTGTAGCGCATAAGAATTGTTGTGAATGAGGCGATTTAAAAAAAAATCGTAGGAGCCGTTTTTGAGATAATCGCAAAATGTGAAAAATGACACGAATAAACTACTTCTTCCGGTTGACCGATTTTAATGGAAATGTTCGTGTTGGGTTTTCTAGTGGTATCAAACTTAAGTTTCAAATGTCAACTTTGTACGATGTTCCGTTCTTGAGATATTTTGTTCAAACATACACACGCGCGCGCACGCACACAGAGAGAGAGACCAATCGCTAAAAATATGTTTTTTGGGTTTAGGGGGTCTGAAAACGTGTATATCCTGTGAAAAATCAATTTAGAAAAATCGACATGAAAACAATACTTTTTTATACATACGCAAGAGAAGGTAAAAATTGATGTAATTTCTTTTGTATTAGCAGTATGAGTATGACATAACTGAGGGATGAAACAAATCTCTTATAACAGCCCACTTGTTAATACTTTTAATTTCAGCAAAAATATATATTTAAATATGATTGTATTTACATAAAATATGTCACTCAGAACAATTATAGTACACACTGCTACCGTAAGTGTAGCAACGTCAGCTGTTATGTTGAATTTTACATTGATATGATTTTAACAATCGTATAGTTATATTTTGGTAATAAACATTATGATATTATTAGTAGTATTGCAATCATCCTCGAAAATCTTGATGCATTTATGTTTTCGTTTAAATTATTCTAATTATACTCTATTACGTGCCATTATATATTTAATCAGCCTGCGGTCAAATAAATGTGCTACATCAGAGAAGGGATGAAATGAGATATAAGTTCATAACACTAATTAAATGAACTTTATAATGAAACGCTGTAACAAAGTTTATCCAGTCTATATTGTGTTCGTTAATGGGACAACTAAATATTCTAATTAATAAATGTGCGGCCAACCGCGGTACAATTCTCTCCCTAACATTCAAGCTGTAAATTTTTCTCAATTTAAGACCGATTTTGATGCTATATCCATCATAACGTTATAATTATCATGTAACTATTATTACGATATAATTATCATTATTATTATTATTATTATTATTAGCCGTAGAGCTCCCGAAGTGGAAGACGCTGAGCATTATTCACGATCATTGATTATTGGACTTGGTGTTTTTCTTGTTTGCCCACCAGCCTTTCAGTTTCTGAGAAAAATCAGCTTTTCTTTCCTCACTCCATCTTGTTCCAACTCTTGGAATTTTAACCTCTGGAATAATCTCCCATTCATTAATTTTTGTTCTAAAACTATTTCGATTGGTAACTTCATTATCAGTAATTTTTGCCAGAACTAGATCTTTCTTAACGTGTCGAATCCATTCCCCTCCATTGACAAGCGAAGCTACATATTTTACCATCTTTTTTGTAACTCTATGATCAGGAAGCCTCATGATATGACCAAAAAATTTAAGACGTCTTTTCCTCATGTCTGTTACAATATTCGAATGTTGCTCAACTGTGTTATTTTTTGTAATCTATAACCGTTTTCAGTTAATCTTGGACCGAGAATTTTTCTTATTATTTTCCTTTCCTCCTTTTTCAAATTTTCTAAATCGGCTTTCCTGTTGAGGTTCAGGGTCTCACTGGCATAAAACATTGATGGCTTGATCACTGTGTTGTAGTGTCTAATTTTTGTGTGAAGAGACAAGCATTTTTTATTATAAATAAATTGCACCAGCCCTAGGCCTTTACGAGCTTTCTTTATTCTCTCCTGCTGTGAAAATTTCTCCGAAATAACTTCTCCTAAATATTTAAAAAAAGACACCCTGTTGATTGTTCCATATTTGGTTTGTAGTCTGGTAACTTCTAGGTTTGTAGTTGTGAACACTGTTTTTTCAAAGGATACCTGTAAACCAACTTTTTCTGCACACTCTTTCAGAGTCTCTATCTGCTTTATTGCAACTTCGCCCGAGTCTGTCATTATTGCAAGATCATCTGCAAAAGCCAAGTAAGGTATTTGCAGATTATTTTTCTTAGTCCCAAGCGAGATTGGCTTCCAGAGGTTTCCTTCTTTGAGTTTCCTCTCCCACTCTTCCATTACTCTATCCAGAACTATGTTGAATAGCAACGGAGACAAACCATCACCTTGCCTGACGCCAGTCCTTATCTCAAACGGCTTTGAAAGTTTCCCCATGAATTTTACTTTGGATATTGTATTTGTTAAAGTTTGTTCAATTATTCTCCGAGTTTTCCGATCCAGTCCCCTTTCTTCAAGAATTTTAAAAAGTGTGGGTCTGTGGATTGAGTCGTAGGCTTTCTTGAAATCAACAAAACAATAAACTGTTGGTTTTCCACGCATTTTTCTCAACTTTGTTATCAATTTCAAGTTCAGTATTTGTTCTGAGCACGATCTGTTAGACCTGAAGCCAGCTTGGAAATCAGAGATTTTATAATTATTATTAATATAACGAGATAAGACTTTCAATAATTATTACTTTCTCTTGCCTATATGAATATATAGGAAGGAAAGTATTGTTTTCATGTCGATTTTTCGAAATCGAGTTTTCACCGAACCCAAAAACATGTTTTTAGCGATTGGTCTGTGTGTGTGTATGTGTACAAAATATCTCAAGAATGGAACATCGTACGAACTTGAAACTTGAAACTTAAGTTACATACTACTACCGGATCCGACACGAACATTTTCAACAAAATCGGTCAACCGGAAGTAGTAGTTTATTCGTATAAATTTTCACTTTTTTGCGATTTTCTCAAAAACGGGTCCTACGTTTTTTTTTTAAATCGCCTGGTTTACTCAATTTTTTATTCTCTACAAGATAGGGTAGGCGCCATGTTTGCTGAAATTCTTGGTGAGGCTGTTTTTACGTAAAAACATTGTTTTCTTAAGATTACGGCTTTAATATGCATTTAAGCGCAAAAATTTATATTATTAAAGTTGTAGAGAATTGAAAATACTACAACTTTCATTTCAAACATTTTTTTGTATAACGCTTAGTTTAGCGGTAATTAGCAATTTTCTGTTTTTTCTCACGAAAACGTGTGAAAAATTGATTTTTTTAACATTTCGGCCTTAGTATGCATTTTATGACAAAAGTGTATATAATCAAATTTATAGAAAATTAAAAGATCTACAACTTTTATTTAAATAATTTTTCTCTACAGAGCCTAGTTTAGCGTGAAACAGTGATTTTCCATATTTTTAAGCAAAACAGGTCGATTTTCATTTTGCGTCTTTCACTCATGATTAAAATAAGGTTATGTTTATTGAGGTCAGTTTTTTGTTTATTTCTAATGTTTTATTACTAATGTTAGGTTATATTGTTTAAATTTTTTGCATTGGCAAGAGAAAATTGTGTGAGTGTTTCACACCAGATTTGTTTTAACATAAATTTTAATAGGAACAAATTAAGCTTAATTTTTAGAGCAAGAGGTGGCTTACTGCAGCTAAATTTTAGACACGGAAAAGAGGAGTACCAGTGAAAATGCTCTCTGTAATTTACAAATTGAGGGCACAAAACACTTTTTAGGAGTCTGTCCAGCATTAGGATCTTTCACGAAAACATGGCTTGATAATTACGTATTAGGTATAGAGCAGGTGACAGAATGGATTAACGGCAAAGACTGGAATAAGTTGGTAGGGTTTTTAGGGAGGCGTTAGAGTACAAGAAAAGAATTAATAAAATAATTTAATTAATAAAGGGGCCCAAAACATTTTATGGTTTTACTAGTATGAAATAATTGTATTGTATTATTTATTACTTTCTCTTGCCTATATGAATATATAGGAAGGAAAGTATTGTTTTCATGTCGATTTTAAGAAATCGAGTTTTCACCGGATATATATGTTTTCAGACCCCCTGAACCCAAAAACCATGTTTTTAGCGATTGGTCTGTGTGTGTGTGTGTGTGTGTGTGTGTGTGTGTGTGTGTGTGTGTGTGTGCGCGCGTGCGTGTGTGTGTGTGTGTGTGTGCGTGCGTGTGTGCGCGTGTGTATGTGTGTGTATGTTTGTGTGTGCGTGTTTGCGTGTGTGTGTGTGTGTGTGTGTGTGTGTGTGTGTGTGTGCGTGTGTGTGTGTGTGTATGTGTGTGTGTGTGTGTGTGTGTGTGTGTGTATGTGTGAACAGAATATCTCAAGAATGGAACATTGTACGAACTTGAAACTTGAAACTTAAGTTACATACCACTACCGGACCCGACACGAACATTTTCATCAAAATCGTTTAACCGGAAGTAGTAGTTTATTCGTGTAATTTTTCACTTTTTTGCAATATTCTCAAAAACTGGTCCTACGATTTTTTTTTAAATCGCCTGGTTTACTCAATTTTTATTCTCTACAAGATAGGGTAGGCGTCATGTTTGCTGAAATTCTTGGTGAGGCTGTTTTCACGTAAAAACATAGTTTTTTTAAGATAACGGCTTTAATATTCAAATTAGAGCAAACATTTATATAATAAAAGTTGTAGAGAATGTAAAATTCTACAACTTTAATTTCAAACATTTTTTTGTATAACGCTTAGTTTAGCAGTAATTAGCGATTTTCTGATTTTTTTCTCACGAAAACGTGTGAAAAATCGATTTTTTAAAGATTTCGGCCTTAGAATGCATTTTACGATAAAAGTGTATATAATAAATTTTATAAGAAATAAAAAGATCTACAACTTTTATTTAAAGCATTTTTCACTACAAAGCCTAGTTTAGCACGAAAGAGTGATTTTCTGTATTTTAACCCAAACTGAGTTCGATTTTCATTTTGCGTCTTTCACTCATGATTAAAATAATGTTATGTTTATTGAAGTTAATTTTTTTGTTTATTTCTAATATTTTATTACTATTGCTAGGTTATATTGGTCATTATTTTCATTGGCAAGAGAAAGTTGTGTGTTTCACACCAGATTAATTTATGTATACATTTGGGATAATAGTTTATACTTCAAGTGTGTTTGTGTGCATTTGCGTGTGTCTGGTGTGTGTGTGTGTGTGTGTGTGGGTGGGTGTGTGTGCGCGCGTGTGCGGGTGGCCATTCCTTTTGAATTAGGAAAGACCGATGAGACTTGCTGCATTGTATTTGCTGCTGAAGCATAATTATCTGTACAATTAGAGGTAATGCCAATGAAGTACTAACATTGAATATTATTTTATTAAGCATTTCATTTTCATTATAGGCTAAATCAGTTTTCATATTGTTGGTACTGAACCCGGCAGACGATCAGGATGGTATTATTCCTGTATCGTCCCGAGCGTAATAATTATTTTAGTTGATAATACATTTAATTTCAAAAATTGTCTGTTTTTTATTACTTTTGTTTTTTACTTTCTCTTGCCTATCTATACTTATAAAAGGAGAAGTCCTGACTGACTGATTCATAATCAACGCACAGCCGAAACTATAATAGTTACAGACTTGAAATTTGGAAGTTAGCTTTCTTATGTTGTGTAAGCGCGCACTAAGAAAGGATTTTGCAAAATTTTGATTTTGAAGCAAAATGTTAGCAAAAATTCCCCCCCACTGATGCGAGGATAAGGAATCAACGCGAAGCGCTACGCTTACGGCTGGTTCTCCAACACACATTTACCCCTTCCATAGGCATATGATGGAATACAGCATCGATTTACATTAAATGATGAGACGCTTGAAATAGTACACAAAGTTGCCTATCTAGGATGTAATTTAAACAAGGAATGAGACCACTCGCAGGAAATTAGGTGCCGCGTAGAGAAGGCAAGATCAGTATTCAATCGTCTCCGGAAAATTTTGTGTAATATGCACCTTAACATTGGTATAAGATCACGATTTCTGAGATGCTATGTGTTTTCGACTCTTCTGTACGGAGTGGAAGCTTGGACCCTAACCGATGCAACATCTAGACGACTCGAGGCCTTCGAACTGTGGTGCTACCGCCGAATGCTCAGGATATCGTACACCTACCATGTCACAAACAACACCGTCTTGCAACGTATGCAAAAAGCCATGGAAATCCTGCCAAACATAAAAGTCAGGAAGATGGCTTCTTTAGGGCATGTGTTGAGAAACAGAAAATATCAGCTAATTCAACTTATATTGCAAGGCAAGATTGAAGGTAGTCGATCTCAAGGCCGTCGGCGGACGTCGTGGCTGAAGAACATCAGGCAATGGACAGGAATGACGAGCGTACAATTATTCAGAGCAGCTGTAAATAAAGTCATGTGGACTAATATGATTGCCAACATTCACAGAGGATAGGCACCAACAGAAGAAGAAGATAGGCATATTCCATAGCTCACCAGTACTTGTCGTTGCACACTTTCAGACGGTAGGCCTATTTGACAGTCACAAAAACCCGTTTTATTTAAAACCGTTCTTCTCAGAACTAACTACCGTACTACTGTGCTTTAGTCGTTACTCACCGTTCTCAGAACTAACTACCGTACTACTGTGCTTTAGTCGTTACTCACCGTTCTTCTAAAAACGAATTTTGTTAACTTAAATCAATTATTTAATGATAGTGATTTGAAATCCAAGAACACATTTTCAGTAACTAAATATTACTGTTATTATATTGAATGTGGATCTAGGGCCCGAAAAAAGCAGACGGTATTTGACAGCCACCAAAACTTTAGGCTACATATTCAGAATTAAATGATTTGAACGGTCTATTTATAAAAATTTTCAATTATTTCAGTTTTATTGATTAAATAAATTTGATTGCAAATCTATTATGTAAAATCCTAATAAAGGATTTTGCAAAATTTTGATTTTAAAGTGTAGAAATCGCAAAAATTTCGTCCCATAAGAAATACACATAGGTAGCCTATACTTATATATATCATTCGTTTAAAACAGTAACAGTCGGCCTACAGCGGGTGTTAAAACTCGCATTTTATTCTTAATCGCATTTATAATCTATAGCTATTTTCCCAGAAGTTGAATTGACGTTAACAACGATTTTAATCTATGTTTTAGTCTTATCACTCCGGATGTTGTACTGTACGTAGTGTTTAATTTTTTGACCTAAACTGGATTAATATTTTAATCAGAAATAATTCCAGAATTGTTGTAATTAGCATAATACTTATAAAAGAAGAAGTCCTGACTGACTGACTGACTGATTCATAATCAACGCACAGCCGAAACTATAATAGGTACAGACTTGAAATTTGCAGGGAACCTTTGTTATGTTATGTAGGGGAGCACTAAGAAAGGGTTTCCCAAAATTTTGATTTTAACGGGAGAAATCGCAAAAACCGACGTCTCTCATAAGAAATACATTGAGATTATATCGGATCTATAGATAAGTTGAATATAATAGAAAAAAAGCCAAAAAATAAAAACAGATGTTTGACAGGTATTCAACAGGTTCGAACATGTTTGACAGGTTTTGTTCAACGCACTGCGGGAGGTTGGACTGTCTAATTCGTGCGTGCTATTGATGAAGATATAGGATTATAATATTTTTTCTATTGTATATAAGTCATGAGATAAAAGACAATAACTCGAGTTTTATACTATTGTTAAACATGAAATTTTTCTTGAAATAACAGTCAAAATTGAAAACCTAAATTAAAAGCCTCTTATACTATTTTTAACGTAAGATATTTTGTAACCAATAACCTTTGCGCGGGCGAAGCCGCGACGGGGGACGCTAGTATGAATATATTGGAATGGAAGTATTGTTTTCATGTCGAATTTTCGAAATCGAGTTTTCACCGGATCTATACGTTTTCAGACCCCCTGAACCCAAAAAACATGTTTTCAGCGATTGGTCTGTGTGTGTGTGTGTGTGTGTGTGTGTGTGTGTGTGTGTGTGTGTGTGTGTGTGTGTCTGTGTGTGAACAGAATATCTCAAGAACGGAACATCGTACGAACTTGAAACTTGAAACTTAAGTTACATACCACTACCGGACCCGACACGAACATTTTCATCAAAATCGGTCTACCGGAAGTAGTAGTTTATTCGGATAATTTTTCACTTTTTTGCGATTTTCTCAAAAACTGGTCCTACGATTTTTTTTAAAATCGCCTGGTTTACTCAATTTTTTATTCTCTACAAGATAGGGTAGGCGCCATGTTTGCTGAAATTCTCATTGAGGCTGTTTTTACGTAAAAACATTTTCTTTTTAAGATTGCGGCTTTAATATGCATTTTAGCGCAAAACGTTATATAATAAAAGTTGTAGAGAATGTAAAATTCTACAACTTTTGTTTCGAACATTTTTTTGTATAACGCTTAGTTTAGCGGTAATTAGCAATTTTCTGTTTTTTCTCACGAAAACGTGTGAAAAATCTATTGTTTTAAGATTTCGGCCATTTTACGACAAAAGTGTATACAATAAAATTTATAGGAAATAAAGAGATCTAAAACTTTTATTTTAAGCATTTTTTTGTACAGTGCCTAGTTTAGCGTGAATGAGCGATTTTCCGTATTTTTAAGCTAAACTGAGGTCGATTTTAATTTTGCGTATTTCACTAATGTTTTTTTAGGTTAGTTTTTTGTTCATTTCTAATGTTTTAATACTAATGTTAGGTTTATTGTTAATTATTTGCATTGGCAAGAGAAAGTTGTGTGAGTGTTTCACACCAGATTTTTTATGTTAGTTGGCTGTAAAAGGATTACAAAGACTTGTATTTGTTTACTTTTTGTAAATAATGGCGCTATTGTTAT